>JASDQU010880692.1:12165-23840 GCA_032191745.1 Picea mariana
GCTTCCAAAAGGTGATGAGCTTGGGCGGATGTGCCCCTTTTTAAGAAGCTCTTGGATCTAGTGCTTGTTTCCCTCATTTTTTGACAGAGAGTGATGATAGACTGGCCCATTGGGTAATGGTGCGTTGGGGGTCAGATCGATTGAGTGCTTGAACTAACAGTGCATAGGTACCCCATTGGGTGAGGAGAAGATGTCTTTGTATTCTTCCACGACCTTATGCACTTGCTTCTATTGCACGTGGAGACCTGTCACAAAGGCCATGGATGTGGTTGCAACCTTCTGCTCACTTTGAGCGCAAATCACGAAGAAGACAAACTTCTTGGTCTGAGAGATGACCTTCGTGCATTACTTGGTAAAGATCAAGGAAATGGCAGTAGATGGGACTACCTCTGGTATGATGTATAATTTCCTATCAAAAGTAATACTAACACTACGAGGCCTAGAATCATATACAACATGATGTTTCCATAAATAAGGTTGGCCCACAAGAACATCGCAAACTTCAATGGGGGCGACATCACACAATACCTCATCTTTGAAGGGCTTGATGTTGTAAGTCATGCGACACTATTGGATGACGCGGAGATCGCTTCCTCGACGGAGCCATCCAATGGTGTACAACTGCGGGTGTGGTGATGTCGGCAGAGCCAATTGCTTAACGACCTCTACTGAGAATCATAGGAATTTTATTGAAAATCATAGGTCCACCTAATTGATAGGAACTTTGACCATTGAACTTTTCCCTCAAGGGTTTTGGTCCATTATAATACAACGTGGACCATCGATTTTTGAAAAATAAATAGATTAAGCCAAAAATTTGCTTCGCTCCAAAACAAATAATAAAAAAACAAGTTTAACTACTTATTAACTCACTTCGTTACTCAATATACTATATGTTTGTTCATATTGAAGGTCTAAAAATTAAGGAATAGATAATAAAGGAGAAAACTGTATTGTAATATATCTATAATATAAATATTATGAATAGTGCATTTTAATTTACATATAGATATATGGATTTTAATAAGGGTGAAAAGTGTATTGTAATATATCTAGAATAAGTATTATGAGTAGCGCATTATAATTTACATACATATATATATGGATTTTAAAAAGCAAAGGGGAGAAGAAACACTAGTCTAATGTAAACATGGTTTGGGTAAGCAAAATAGTAATCCAATGTAAATATGGCTTTGGCTTGAACAAGCAAGCAAAATGGTAATGGGTTTAAAAAGCAAAGGAATAGTGATGAATATTAAGAAATAAAATAAAAATATAAAATTGTTTAATTATATTTTAAAAAATAAAATATCAAATCATAAGTTTAAATTTATTAAATGAAATTTATAAAATAATTAAATAAATTATAATAAGTTTTTTTTATTATAAATTATTTAGAGTTTAAAAATTTCCCAAACATTTTGAATGGAGCTTTCTCCTCTTTCATCACGAAGGATAAAAAAGATTTCCCAACATTCGGACGCTTCTCTCATCACACTCCAAAAATCAAAAGGTTTTCAAACTCTAATACAATTCATATACAATTCAAACTCTAATGGAATGTACACTCCAAAAATCAAAAGGTTTTCTAACTCTAATACAATTCATATTTAAAAAGTTTACATCAATTATAACTACTAAAAATATACATACATCATAGAATTGATGTTTAAGGGTGGAAAGCGATTGAAATCAAATTGTTTCCACTCCAAACCTACTACGATCTTGCACCTGCGGGACCCGAGTCACATGATTGGAAGAATTCCAGTTTGTGGCGGGAAAGAATGAAAGAGTGTGCACTATTTTTTGATTTTTTTTTTTTTTTCTTTTGATTTTGATTTAAATTTGGTGAAGAATGGTTGGATCTGTAGATTTGAGTGGCTAAGTTTGTATAATCAAAATGTTTTAGGGGTTTTTTTTAACACGCTAAATTCATTTATACATTCAAAAATACAATTTAAACAATAAATTTTGTTCAAATTTACATCACGAAATTCTAACCAAAAAACCAAAAGAAAAAACAATTTAACCAAATCAATTTAATAATTGCTGTGGATTTTCTCTTTAATCGCTAGCCTAAATTAGTGGCTATTACATTATTTGGATTTTGGTAATCTGTATACATACACATGCACCAAATCCATTTTTAACTTATAGCAACCTTCTATTTTTTTAACATAAAACACAAATCTGTTTTTGCTCGGCCATATTGTGATTTGTTTTTATATTGGTTGAAAACATTTCCAATTCTCCTCCACATAAAACATTCAGATGATGATTCCCTCTTTCATTGATTCTGTTGTTTTCTTGTTATGATCAGCAACATGTATTCTGTTGTTTTCTTGTTATGATAAGCAAAAAGTGTATTGGCAATTCTAAATTGTGATTCATTTTTATATAGGTTGGAAACATTTCAATTCTCCTTCAACAACATAAGACATTAGACATGGACTCACTTGTCCACATGCAGTGATTCCCTCTTTTTTCTTGTTATGATCAACAATATGTGAACAACAATGTCCAAAAATGTATTGGCAATTCTGTAGAAAAGTATTTTTTCTAAGTTGTGTTTCGTTTTTATATTGGTGGGAAATATTTTCAATTCTCCTCCACATAAGTCATTCATTCACTTATTATAGTGATTCTCTCTTTTATTGATTCTGTTGTTTTTTGTTATGATTAGCAACATGTGACCAAAAGTGTATTGGCAATTCTGTAATAAAGTGTTTTTTCAAATTTAAAGTGGATGTATAATGTGATATTTGAATTAAGAATATTTTTCATTTAAATTTTTTTTTTAATTTATTTTCAATAAATTTATTTTTATGATAATTCATATATACCTATTTTGATTTATTAGTTATAGTTTTTGTTAAACAAATTTATATTATATTTTCATGAAAATGTGTTTAATTAATAAAATTGAAAAATTGTTTCATAGTTTTTGTTATATTATATTTTAAGAACATGTGAGCCTAATGGTTAAGAACATGTGTTTCCTCTTAAGAGGTCACAAGTTTAAATCCAGAGGGGGGTAGGGTATGTATACCTTTGTAGACTTTACCAGTCAAATCATTGGGCGGAGAGGAGTCCCTAATTTGATGTGCTAGCTTGACTGTAACCTTAAAAATAAATTATTATTATTATTAATGAAAAAATATGTTTAATTAATAAAATTGAAAATTTGTTTCATAATTTTTGTTGAACAAATTTATATTATATTTTCATAAAAAAATAAAAACTTGTTTAATTAATCAAATTGAAAAATTATTTTATAGTTTTTGTTAAACAAATTTATATTATATTTTCATTAAAAATGTGTTTAATTAATAAAATTGAAAAAATTGTTTCATTGTTTTTGGTAAAGAAATTTATGTTATATTTTCATGAAAATAATATTTAATTATTAAAATTAATTTTTTTTTTAATTATATTATTTTTCATGAAAAATGTGTTTAATTAATAAAATTGAAAAATTATTTTATATTTTTTATAATTTATATAGGATATCTATGGGACAATTGGAATCTATGATTTAGATGCCTATCTTATTTTTTTTAATTAAGTTGAAATCATTGAGAAAAGACACTTTTGAATAATTTTATCATAACCAATTAGACATAAGAGTTTTAATCGTAATAATCTTTTTGTCAAAAGTAAAAAGTTTGAGCTCGAAAATATCGGCGTCAATAGCTCTATGGTCACATCGAAGATAAAATCAGCATTCAAGAAGTGGATGAAATAGGAGGTTGCAATTGTTAGTATGATGGTCATACATTGATTTAGCTATCCACGAGCAATAAGGAATTTTGAGTTTTCAATGTAGGAGTTAAATAATTAATAAAATAAAAGTAAAAAGGGGAATTTTGAGTGTCGGAGTTAATTAACAAAATAAAATTTAGCTAGTGTTTCAGTTGTCAATGTAGGAGTTAAATAATTAACAAAATAAAGTAAAAAGGGAATTTTGAGTTGTTAATGTAGGAGATAAATAATTAAGAAAATAAAAGTAAATAGAGGAATTTAGAAGGGAATGTTGTCATAAAGAGATCAAGGAGAAAATGAAAGGACATGAATGTTTAGCTTTCTAGTTATTTTAGTGAATTCCAATGTTGTTTATATCCTTTTACACAACAAACTGGGAAGGGTTCCTCTCTGTTGAGATTTGTATGGCTTTGGATTTTCTCCTGTAAGGAAATTGCTAAAGGGTAAGAGGGAACCAAAATACTTTATAAAGACCGAGCTGTAAATTGTTGATTACTAAACATTAAGCATTGTCATTCCAAGCTAGTTTTTCCAAGTTGCGTTTCTTGGGAAAATCATTGTCTATTGTGGTTGTATTCTGGTGTATGGCTTTAGTTCAATGTGTTTAATATTTGTTGTGGGTTTTCTCTCTCAATGATAGAGTAAATTCGTGTGATCGTGTGCCAAAATCGTGCTATTGCATTGTTTGGATTTTGCTATCATTCAGGTAACTGTACTTGTGTTGGGGGTCTGTTGGGCGCAGGCTAGTTTTAAGGGAAAAGCACGACATGGGAGGCAGATGCGCATGCAGAAGAAGCAACACGTGTAAGGCAAACACAAATGGAGGAAGAGAAACACGTGAAAAATAAGCGTGCATGCAGAAGAGGAAGACATGCGAGACATGCATGCAAGAAGACCTAGCCATGATAGGGTTAGGGTTTTGGTAAGAGAATGTAATGGTTGATAAGCCAAAAATATGTATAAGTAGGTACCTAGGAGATCTAGGTAGGGGGTTGTGGATTGTTGTTTTCAAGAGGGTTTTTAGAAGTTCATTGTTGTTCGGTTTTGGGTTGGTCAGTGTTACTACAATGTAAAAAGACAGAATGATTGTAAAACCCAAGTGATCTTGTAAGTTGTAGATCTGAGGAGAGGGAATAAGGGAGATCTTGAGGGTTAGATCATAGGCTGAGGAGCCTGGTGTGATCTAGTCTGCCTCATTGTAGATCTTGACCTATTCGTATGGAGAATTGGAATGCGCAAGGTGTTATAGTTTTGGAACTAGAATAATAAAAGAGCAGAGCAGCCAAATCTTTGTGGACGTAGCTTAGGAGGGGTGAACCACGATAGATCTTGTGTTATGTGATTGAATGTTATGCATCTCTTTTGTTGTTAATGATTAGATGTTAAACAAATGTGTGAATGACTAGATAGACCTGTTACTTTATATGCCTAAGAAAGAATGTTTGGGTATTCCATATAAGTTGAATGTTAAAGTAATAAATGAATACTACAGAGTTTAATCACAGATCTCCACTCATTTCCCAGGCCGCAAGCACTTGAGCGTTGCAGCCACCCATAAGAACTATCTTGGGTGAGACTGTGCAGTGCATCATGTGTGTTCTGTTGCCTTCTGGTTTACCAGGAGGGCCGATAGTTTTAGGGGGGGGTTGTTGGAAATCAAGTGGACCTAAACTTGGGTTAGCCCAAGAAGGGTAGCATGAGTAAATTATAAACCAATAGTCTAGTACAATGTCTTTCACTCCCACTTCATCCCCCCAAATAATGGAACACTACTATATACATACACATGCACCAAATATGTTTTTACACTCATGAAAACTCATTTTTTTAACATAGACCACAAATCTGTTTTTACACTCACAACAACTCATTTTTTTTAACACAGACCACAAATACGTTTTTGCACAAAACCATATTGTGATTCGCTTTTATAATGGTTGGAGGCATTCCCAATAATTCTCTTCCGCTCGAGATATTGGCTCACTTATCCACAAATAGTGATTCCCCCTTTTAGTGATTCTATTGTTTTATTCCTATGATCAACAACCTATGATTGAAGTGTATCGATAATTCTGTAGCAAAGTATTTTTTCTAACTCAGAGTTGGGGTGAATCGTGGAATATTTTGTTGTTCAAAGTGTTGAATTCAGTTATGTAACATGGTGTTTAATTTCCCTTAGAGTTGGAATTCATAGTGGATGTAGCATAACATACACAAAGGGATTTCAAATAGTGTTTCAATACCTATGATTTAATATGGTGGAGCATATTCTTGTCTAACAATAATTGCAAAAGACAAAGTAATTTTATTCTGCATTAAGAATCTGTATGGGTGAATTGTGTGGACTCTCTGTCCCTCAATTACAGATCATCAAGTATAAAATTAGGCTCCAAATACTTGGAGAAGACCTACACTGTAAACACCCACATTGGGTACCAAAACAATGGAGAAGTATTGCTACTGGGACTATTATGGAGCAAAAAACCCAAAATGGAAATAATACATCATGAAGAACATGACAATGAAGATCCAAAAGCTAGGTTTTCTCAGTTGGAGTGAAGCATTGCTACATGGAAAGAATTGGTAACACATCTGCTAGTAATGAAAAGTAAGGAAAAATACTCAATAAAGACTAAACATGGAGAACACAAGTCTGGCCAGGAAGGTCCCAAATGTGAGATGCTTGGAAACTCACATAATGATAGAAATGTTTCTTCATCTTTCATTGTTCCTTTCAAATTTGAATCAAATCTTGATATATGAATGTTTGATGGTCAAGTTAACGTTGATTTTTTGAATATATGGTTGAAACAAATGAAAGTTAATTTTGGATTTTATAGAATCCAATAAACACAATAAATTTCTTTTTTTCTCTTGAAGATGACCATACAAGATTTGTTGTAGTGGGAGATTTATTTGGATGCATTAAGGATAGGAAAGAATCCCATGATTACTAAATAGGACGACTTCAAGGCATTGCTGAAATCACAATTTTATCCCATAGGCTACGAAAAGGAGCAACTCATGAAATGGTAGTACCTTTGTCAAAAACAGAGACAAGGGGTGCAAGAATACACTTTTGAATTTAGGAGGCAATCCATCAGGTTGGGTGTCTCTTTGGAAGATCTAGTGGTGGTGGTGAAGTACCTTAGAGGACTTTTCATCAATATCCAAAGGTAGTTGTAGCTTCTTAGTGTGAAAAAAATAGATGAGGCAAGAAAGATGGGTCTCTATATTAAGTTGGACTCCAAGAAGGGACAACAACATAAGGACCAAGAAAAAACCAACAAGAGAAAGGACAATAAGATGGTAGCCACAACCAAAACAAGGAGGGATCCTAATATGTGTTTCAAATATTATGTTGTGGATGAGCACACAAAAGAGAAGTGTTGGAAACTTCACCCATAATTGCATCCAAAGTAGATGAAGTCCAAGAGGAAAGTAAAATCAACTATCGAGAAAAAAGAAGAAGTGGTAAAAACACCTATAATATGGACAAAGCCATAGTTTGCACCACTTTGCAGTAGCCAAAAGGCAGGGGGAGATAAACATGCATTATCCCAAATGCTCAATGCATTGGAAGGTAAATGCTCTGTTTGACAATGGTTCTCAATGTAATTTAATTTCGGAAACATTAATTGATGAGCTTGGTCTAGAAACTTATGATCTAATGCAACCAAGTTCACTAACATGGTTGCAAGTGAAATATGTTATGAGAATCACTTAGGGATGTAAAATCAAGTTTGGCATTAATGCTATCTATGTTGATGAAGTAGAATGTGAAATTGCACCATTAGATGCTTGTGAAGTGTTGTTTGGTAGCCCACACCTATGGGATAGGGATGCTACTTCCTACAAAAGAGAAAACAAATATCACGTGGCCAAGGGTGGCAAGGCATACTTGGTCGAATCACATAAAGGGAGAGAGAGAATAACTCCTCTAGCAACAAAACAAGGGCAGATAAATAAGCAAGAAGAAACCTTCTTCAATGATGGAATGGTGGATATGGAGAAGCAAATGGATGCCATGTGCTTCCATCTCTTCATTGGTCCAGCTTTTCGAGACCAAAATCCTCCCAATAGGGAGGTGTGATTTGAATTGGATTTGAAATAAACATGAATGGTGTATGAATTAGGTTAAGAAAAAATAATTAGCAAAAGAAGAGGCTACAAAAGTTGTTGCTACAGAAGTTGTTGAAGAGGCTACAAAAACTATTGTTAATGAAGTTGTTGCTATGGAGGTTGTTGAAGAGGCGATGGAAGAAGGGTTAGTGATGTCGTTGTGGAGAAAGAGTCTGCAGAAGAGTAGTTCAAAGATACAAAAGTGGATGAAGTAAGAGGTTGCAATTGTTAGCATGATGGATACACGTCAACTTAGTCAACTACCCACTCACCACAAAGAACTTTAAGCTATCAATGTAAGAGGCAAATAATTAACAAAATAAAAATAAAAATGGGAACCTAGAAAGGAATGTTGCCAGCAAGAGACAAAGGGGAAAATGAAAGGGCAAGGATGCATGGCCTTCTAGAGACCCCAATAGATCCCAATGTTGCCTATATCATATTTCACAACAAAATGGAAGGGGTTCATTTGTTGAGATTCATATGGAATTGATTTTATTCTTGTAAGTGAATTGCTAAAGGCCAAGAGAGAGCCAAAATACTCTATAAAGATCTCTCTAAATCGTTGATTAATAAAGACTAAGCATTGCGATTCCAAGTTGGTTTCCTTAGTTGGGTTTCCAAGCTAAATAATTTTCTATTGTGGTTGTATTCTAGTGTATAGTTTTAGTTTAGTGTGTTTAATAATTGTTGTGGGTTTTCTCTCTAAATACTAGTGTAGATTCATGTGCCAAAATCATGATATTGCATTTTTTGGATTTTGGTAGCATTTAGGTAATGGTTCTTGTGTTTGGGATGGTTCCTTTCACTCTCATTCTGTCCCTGTAAGTAGTGGGACACTGTTATATACATACACATGCACCAAACCCGTTTTTACACTTGCAAAAAATCATTTTTTTTAACACATACCACGAATCCATTTTTGAACAAAACCATATTGCAATTCATTTTTATATTGGTTGGAAGCATTCCCAATGATTCTCTTCATATTGAAACAGTGGATCACTTATACATAAATATAAATTCTCTGTTTCATTGATTTTGTTATTGCCTTGGTATGATCAACAACATGTGAGTGAAGTGTATCAACAGTTATGTAGAAAATAATATTTTCTAACTCAAAGTTGGGGTGCATAGTGAGATATTTTGTTATTCAAAGTGTTGATTTCAATTCTACAACATGGTGTTTAATTTCCCTTAGAGATGGAATTATAGTGGTTGTAGCACAACACACATAGGGGTTTCAAACAGTGTTTCAATACCTGTGATTTAATATGGTGGAACATATTCCCATCTATCAATAATTGCAAAAGATGGAGTATTTTCATTCGGCATTAAGAATCTATATTGGTGAATTGTGTGGACTCTTTGTCCCTCAATTACGAATCAAGAGGTGATTAGATAAACACTGGATAACTAATATATTTTTAAAAATGGAATGAAACATCATAGATTATGCAACTCCACTAATGGAATGACACATCATAGATTACTCAACTCCACTAGAGGAGCTATACATAAATGTGTGTATATACATATATAAACAAGTGCCAAGAGAATCATGTGGTGCTAGTGTTGTTCGCATGTGGCCTGCATGAGTGGTACAGGGAATTGGAATGGGGTTATCTTTTGATATGCATGAAGGTGATATTTATTTGTAAAGAATCCAAATACACTTGTTAGGTGTGAGTGATAATACTTTTCCTTTGTTGGTCACTATTACATATAGTAAGAGATTTGTTTTTAAATCTATTCTCTTAACGAAAACAAGGCCTTGTTGCGCTCGGTAGAAACTCATTTCATTAAAGATTCTAGTAACTTATTCATTTTCATGAACTCATTCTAGTCACTTCATAGCTATTGAACCCTTTTCTGCCATGGCTAGTAGCATGAAAAGAGATCTGAGTAAGGTGTCTAGTCAAAATTGATATGATGCCCCGATCTTTGTTTATTTGTCCTGAACCCCGTACCCCTAAAAAAGTATTAATCTCTTTTTTCCTATCCATGATACTTAGGAGATAAAGGTTCCAAAGGAAGATCGATCTAACTTAGCCATCGTATTTCCTTCAGTTTCCCCTCGATCCAGTAAGTCTAGTTTTGTAGCTAACATAGTTTTCCCTCCTTGCTCAGAGAGACAGATTGAACTACTAGAATTCAAAAGTGGGCATAATAGAAATCTTACACATATTTCCCTAGGTGTAAGGAAGAGTATGAGAAAGGTGTTAGAATAATACTCCTCAAATTCAGTGCACTCGCAAAGGGAGAAACAAGCCTTTCCTTCCTCTCTATCTTACTAGTATTGTTGGGGAGCTCCAGTTGGAGCATGAAGTGGAACGAAAAGAGAAAGACCCAGATTAAAAAATAGATATCCAAGTGGAGTAGTAGGATGAAAATACACTAGATAAAATAGGTGGTATGAAATTTGTTATCACGGGTATTAGGAAAATCCTTCTTTCTCGCTAAGGAAACTTATCCAATCCTCTTTATAAGACGATGTCCATTCTAAACCAATCAATATTCTAAATTGCAAGACTATTTTCTCTCCCTTTGGTCGAGCCTGCTTGCACATCCTCGCTCGGGCTCGTCCATCATCACATCTATCGGAGAAGGGTGTAAATCATTGGGTCCTCTAATCCCATGCATATTCATTCATATCTCCTCTTTGGTGCACCAACACCCCCAAATGAGGAATTTATTGGAGTAACTATGGGTGGTACTTTCCAATCATACTACTTGAACTTATATTACATGAGTTGGATCTCAATATCGCATCTTTATCATGTTCGGTGGAGCTTATTCCATTAACAATACACATTCAATTCCTAGTATCAACGTAGGACTCAGGCTTATCGATTTCAATTTCCATATTTGCACGTTGTAGCACCGACCCATTTAATGCAAGTTCTCCCTCACCCTAACTAATATTGGGTAGGTTCGTTCTATATCTCATACCTATAATCAAGTCGGTTTGTTCTATCTCTCATACCTAATCAAATCGACATGTTGACTCTTTTATTCACTTGTGCTTTGATTGAAATTCATACGTCTAAGTCAATGTGGGTCTTAACTATAAGAAGGAAGTAGTGAAATTAGCACTAATACATGCATGCCTCCTAGGTTTTATATACTTAATTCCCCCCTGATGCAGGAAAGCGTTTCAACCCTTGTTGTCCCCGTACCTTGGGCACATACACACTTTGAGGTACTCGTACTTCTTAGGTTGGACGAGTTATGGAATGAATTGCTATCTAGAATTGTTGGAAATCATCGATTTGGCTAAAGAATAACTTGAGTTGTGGACCCCAGATGGATAAATTCCTTGGACCCCAGCAAGCCCTCAACCAAGCCGCATGTTTCAATCTCTAAGAACCATTCCCATAACGCTAAGAAGATGAAACTCCTTCAAGGGTTGAGCCGCCGAGACAAGCGAAGCTATAGAATTGCCAACCAAACCATATGGGAATACATTTACTTTACCGATATGAATCATTGATGAACTCTCTTAACAAAAATTACGAAAGATGACCTAAGGTCATGAGATCCAAAATCTACAGTATAGTTGGCCCACTCCTTAAAGAATCCAAACTTTCCCTCTAGGTTTGTCATTAATACTGTCATACTCCTGGAGATGTTGGCAACTTGAGCTTCAAGTCTTGTGAATCTTTCCTTTGATTCATCTTTGAGAATGTCTCCATGACAATCTGCTATCTTTTCATATTGAGGTTGCTTTCTCACATTCCTTGTGCACATTTATGGATCTTGCAGCTATTCCACAGAAACCCGTCAAAAAA
>JASDQU010880692.1:23860-34874 GCA_032191745.1 Picea mariana
TTGTTCCTTTCAAATTTGAATCAAATCTTGATATATGAATGTTTGATGGTCAAGTTAACGTTGATTTTTTGAATATATGGTTGAAACAAATAGAAGTTAATTTTGGATTTTATAGAATCCAAGAAACACAATAATTTTTTTTTTTTCTCTTGAAGATGACCATACAAGATTTGTTGTAGTGGGATATTTATTTGGATGCATTGACGATAGGAAAGAATCCCATGATTACTAAATAGGAGGACTTCAAGGCATTTCTAAAATCACAATTTTATCCCATAGGCTATGAAAAGGAGCAACTCATGAAATGGTAGTACCTTTGTCAAAAACAGAGACAAGGGGTGCAAGAATACACTTCCGAAATTAGGAGGCAATACATTAGGTTGGGTGTCTCTTTGGAAGATCCAGGGGTGGTGGTGAAGTACCTTAGAGGACTTTTCATCAATATCCAAAGGTAGTTGTAGCTTCTTAGTGTGAAAAAAATAGATGAGGCAAGAAATAAGGGTCTCTATATTAAGTTGGACTCCAAGAAGGGACAACAACATAAGGACCAAGAAAAAACCAACAAGAGAAAGGACAATAAGATGGTAGCCACAACCAAAAAAGGGAGGGATCCTAATATGTGTTGCAAACATTATGTTGTGGATGAGCACACAAAAGAGAAGTGTTGGAAACTTCATCCATAATTGCATCCAAAGTGGATGAAGTCCAAGAGGAAATTAAAACCAACTATGGAGAAAAAAGAAGAAGTGGTAAAAACACCTAGAATATGGACAAAGCCATAGTTTGCACCACTTTGCAGTAGCCAAAAGGCGAGTGGAGATAAACATGCATTATCCCAAATGCTCAATGAATTGGAAGGTAAATGCTCTGTTTGATAATGGTTCTCAATGTAATTTAATTTCTGAAACATTAATTGATGAGCTTGGTCTAGAAACTTATGATCTAATGCAACCAAGTTCACTAACATGGTTGCAAGTGAAATCTGTTATGAGAATCACTTAGGGATGTAAAATCAAGTTTGGCATTAATGTTATCTATGTTGATGAAGTAGAATGTGAAATTGCACCATTAGATGCTTGTGAAGTGTTGTTTGGTAGCCCACACCTATGGTATAGGGATGCTACTTCCTACAAAAGAGAAAACAAATATCACGTGGCCAAGGGTGGCAAGGCATACTTGGTCAAATCACATAAAGGGAGAGGGAGAATAACTCCTCTAGTAGCAAAACAAGGGCAAATAAATAAGCAAGAAGAAACCTTCTTCAATGATGGAATGGCGGATATAGAGAAGCAAATGGACGCCATGTGCTTCCATCTCCTCATTGGTCCAACTTTTGGAGACCAAAATCCTCCCAATGGGGAGGTGTGATTTGAATTGGATTTGAAACAAACATGACTGGTGTATGACTCAGGTTAAGAAAAAATAATTAGCAAAAGAAGAGGCTACAAAAGTTGTTTCTATGGAATTTGTTGAAGAGGCTACGAAAACTATTGTTAATGAAGTTGTTGCTATGGAGGTTGTTGAAGAGGAGATGGAAGAAGAGTTAGTGATGTCGTTGTGGAGAAAGAGTCTGCAGAAGATTAGTTCAAAGATACAAAAGTGGATGAAGTAAGAGGTTGCAATTGTTAGCATGATGGCTACACGTCGACTTAGTCAACCACCCACTCACCACAAAGAACTTTAAGCTATCAATGTAAGAGGCAAATAATTAACAAAATAAAAATAAAAATGGGAACCTAGAAAGGAATGTTGCCAGCAAGAGACAAAGGGGAAAATGAAAGGGCAAGGATGCATGGCCTTCTAGAGACCCCAATAGATCTCAATGTTGCCTATATCATATTGCACAACAAAATGGAAGGGGTTCATTTGTTGAGATTCATATGGAATTGATTTTATTCTTGTAGGTGAATTGCTAAAGGCCAAGAGAGAGCCAAAATACTCTATAAAGATCTCTATAAATCGTTGATTGATAAAGACTAAGCATTGCGATTCCAAGTTGGTTTCCTTAGTTGGGTTTCCAAGCTAAATAATTTTCTATTGTGGTTGTATTCTAGTGTATAGTTTTAGTTTAGTGTGTTTAATAATTGTTGTGGTTTTTCTCTCTAAATGCTAGTGTAGATTCATGTGCCAAAATCATGATATTGCATTTTTTGGATTTTGGTAGCATTTAGGTAATGGTTCTTGTGTTTGGGATGGTTCCTTTCACTCTCATTCCATTCCCGCAAGTAGTGGGACACTGTTATATACATACACATGCACCAAACCCGTTTTTACACTTGCAAAAACTCATTTTTTTAACACATACCACGAATCCTTTTTTGAACAAAACCATATTGCAATTCATTTTTATATTGATTGGAAGCATTCCCAATGATTCTCTTCATATTGAAACATTGGATCACTTATACATAATTATAAATTCTCTCTTTCATTGATTTTGTTATTGCCTTGGTATGATCAACAACATGTGAGTGAAGTGCATCAACAATTATGTAGCAAATAATATTTTCTAACTCAAAGTTGGGGTGCATAGTGAGATATTTTGTTATTCAAAGTGTTGATTTGAATTCTGCAACATGGTGTTTAATTTCCCTTAGATATGGAATTCTAGTGGTTGTAGCACAACACACATAGGGGTTTCAAACAATGTTTCAATACCTATGATTTAATATGGTGGAACATATTCCCGTCTAACAATAATTGCAAAAGATGGAGTAATTTTATTTGGCATTAAGAATCTATATTGGTGAATTGTGTGGACTCTTTGTCCCTCAATTACGAATCAAGAGATGATTAGATAAACACTGGATAACTAATATATTTTTAAAAATGGAATGAAACATCCTAGATTACACAACTCCACTAATGGAATGACACATCATAGATTACTCAACTCCACTAGAGGAGGTATACATAAATGTGTGTATATACATATATAAACAAGTGCCAAGAGAATCATGCGGTGCTAGTGTTGTTCGCATGTGGCCTGCATGAGTGGTACAGGGAATTGGAATGGGGTTATCTTTTGATATGCATGAAGGTGATATTTATTTGTAAAGAATCCAGATACACTTGTTAGGTGTGAGTGATAATACTTTTCCTTTGTTGGTCACTATTACATATAGTAAGAGATTTGTTTTTAAATCTATTCTCTTAATGAAAACAAGGCCTCCCTATGCTTGATAGAAACTCATTTCATTAAAGATTCTAGTAACTTATTCATTTTCATCAACTCATGCTAGTCACTTCAGATCTATTGAACCCTTTTCTGCCATGGCTAGTATCATGAAAAGAGATCCGAGTAAGGTGTCTAGTCAAAATTGATATGATGCCCCAATCTTTGTTTGTTTGTCCTGAACCCCCTACCCCTAAAAAAGTATTAATCTCTTTTTTCCTATCCATGATACTTAGAAGATAAAGGTTCCAAAGGAAGATCGATCTAACTTAGCCATCGTATTTCCCTCAGTTTCCCCTCGATCCTAGTAAGTCTAGTTTTGTAGCTAACATAGTTTTCCCTCCTTGCTCGGAGAGACAGATCGAACTACTAGAATTCAAAAGTGGGCATGATAGCAATCTTACTCATATTTCCCTAGGTGTAAGGAAGAGTATGAGAAAGGTGTTAGAATAATACTCCTCAAATTCAGTGCACTCGCAAAGGGAGAAATAATCCTTTCTTTCCTTTCTATCTTACTAGTATTGTTGGGGAGCTCTGGTTGGAGCATGAAGTGTAACGAAAACAGAAAGACCCAAATTAACATATATATATCCAAGTGGAGTAGTAGGATGAAACTACACTATATAAAATAGGTGGTACGAAATTTCTTATCACGAGTATTAGGAAAATCCTTCTTTCTCTCTAAGGAAACTTATTCAATCCTCTTTATAAGACAATGTCCATTCTAAACCAATCAATATTCTAAATTGTAGGACTATTTCCTCTCCCTTTAGTCAAGCCTTCTTGCGCATCCTCGCTCAGGCTCGTCCATCATCCCATCTATCGAAGAAGGGTATAAATCATTGGGTCCTCTAATCCCATGCATATTCATTCATATCTCCTCTCTGGTGCACCAACACCCCCAAGAGCAGAATTTATTGGAGTAACTATGGGTGGTACATTCCAATCATACTACTTGAACTTACATTACATGAGTTGGATCTCAATATCGCATCTCTCTCATGGTCGGTGGAGCTTATTCCATTAACGATACACATTCAATTCCTAGTATCGCAGTTGGTTCATGGAGGCAATCTATCTCAGTCATGTTCTCGAGGAATCTTAGCATGCATCTAAGGTTGGGTTACAGGAAAACCTCTCTATCATGAGCATGACCAAATCCATGGAGATTAGAAACAACAAGAGTTCGATTCAAGGAGAATACTTGAATGTAGGTGTGTAGGGTGGGAAGTGAGAATCTCTGCCCTCGAATACTACTCTTTTGTGCCACTCAACATCTATTGCAATCATAGTATCTCTATTGGTTCGGTAGGGTAAGCATATCATAACTGGGGATCTAAAGAGATAGATGTGGTGTAACATCTTAACCATATTCTGGGAGGTAATGGAATCAAACCATTGATCCTTGGAATTGATAGGGCCCCTTACGCACCTATTTTTCTTAGTACAAGAAGGGAGCAGGGTTAGCATTCTTAATTATTATGAATCTTACTATTTATATAGGGTCACGATATCAATCTCCATTATCAGGTTATCCCAGTTATTGATAAGAAGTCTTGATCAAGGTTCCCACATATAGACACATTTCCCTCAAACTTAGATAATAACAATAATAATAGGGGATTTTAATAATAAGTTGTGAGAGAAGATTATAAACTAGCAAATCAAATAAGATCTCTACACAAATGCATCATTTCTAAAACATTCCTTGAAGGTAGGGGCGGGGAGGGAGCACTAGAATTATGAAATAAACTAATAAAAGATATGAGAACAATATAACAACCTCTCTCATTAATAGCTCACAGTGTAATTATTAAAACTGCATGGGGGCCTCCACAAGATCCTCCTCTTTGAAAGTGTGCTTACTCAAAAAATAATATTATATACGTGAAAACAAAAGCAATTCATAATCTACGAGTGAGAACTAGCTTTCCTTCCGATAAATTTATAGTGATAGATCAGTTATCTAGGTTAGAAGCATTCCTAGCACTCCTAAGCAAAGAGAGCATGTAGCTTTCTTACCTATAACTCTCTAGAGAGCGTGTAGCTTGTCTGCTAATAAGAATACCAATAAGTATCCTTTCCCACGACTAACTCTATGGGGCCTGCCACTAACTCTATGTGTTAGGCTTCTAACTCTATTGGCTGGCTATCGTTAATGAACTGATTGACTTTATTTCTTTGGGTTGGTACAAAGGAATTCCCATTTGAAGTTATCCCTAATTTATCTTCGAGTTACCTTGATTTAACGACTTCAAGTTAAAGTTGAGAAAAATATCAAAGTCGAGCGATAGCGAGAGATCAAAGTCGAGTGATATCAAGAGATCAAATTCGAGTGATAGCAAGTGAACTACCTACTTCCCATATCCGGGGGTTCACTGGTGATATAGCTCACACAAATGGAAAATGACATGGTTTTTAGATCACCTTTCACGAATTCAAAGTTATCTAACGAAAGTAACAAAGTCAAAGTGAAATCCTTTCACCAAGTCAAAGCCTTTATCGACCCCTTAACCTTAAGGGTGAATCGATCCATTACAGGTGAAAATAACCCTTCACTAATAGGGGAGAGGTAATGTGTAACATTGCCAAAGAGGGTGGGTCTTTCTATAATAACATATAGAAGGCTTAGAAATGAACCGTAGAGAAATGAAAAAGGTGAATAAGAGATTAGACCAATCCGAGTAGGAGGGATCTTTCTTCCCTTCTATATAGGGGCCCATGAAATTGCAACTGACAAAGGTGTCAACCGCTTTATAAGAAGGGCTTAGGATCTGCTCTATGGGGTAGAAGAAGGCTAGAGATAAGGGTTGTTAACAATAGGGTAAGGTAGGTCCTGATCAACCCAGTAAGGTCTTGAACCTGGTCAAGTCCTTACCCCCTTCTTTATATCACGGATATGATCTCAGTTTATCTAACTGTGTGAAGAGGTTTCTTTTATGGTCAAGTCAATCCTTCGACAATGCTACTATTATATATGTAATTACGCTTTAGCATCGTATGGGATCTTCACTCTCATAATCAAATCATGGATGATTTTAGGGGCTAAATTTCGCTCATGGGCTAAGTTTCCATGTTTTTTCCAAAAATGAGATTCGCTATTTTAAAAATTATTCGCCCAAATTCTATAGGATAAAATTATTTTACCTTAAAAATCACCAAAATTTTATAAAAAATATAAAAAATCCTTATAAATTTTAATATTTTTACAAAAATATCGCCAAACATTTATAGTTGGCATATGAAGGATTAGTAAGATTCGCCAAGGTTTCTACATTTTAAAACAAATTCCCATCCTTAAAATCACCCCTATAATCGATCATACCCTAATAGAAGAATATCATATACAAAGATATATCTATCTAATTATATATGTAATTATGCTTATTTCCTTATTACTTGGCTCATTTTTCACTCACGTAAAGTTAGGGTGGGTAACTAATGTACCTCTCCTTAATCGACTTACTTATCGGATGAAAATGAGGGGGTTGGGATAACCTAACCTTACCTTTGCAGAGCTCAAGACTAGGCAAGAAAATAAAATGGATGGGAAAAGAAAATCAAAATAGATCTTCTAAGGCCATTTTAGTGTGTTGTAGCCCTAGTTTCAACCTAGGACTCAGGCTTGTCGATTTCAATTTCCATATTCGCACGTTGTAGCACCGACCCATTTAATGTAGGTTCTCCCTCACCCTAACTAATATTGGGTAGGTTCGTTCTATATCTCATACCTATAATCAAGTGGGTTTGTTCTATCTCTCAAACCTAATCGAATTGGCCTGTTGACTCTTTTATTCACTTGTGCTTTGATTGAAATTCATACGTCTAAGTCAATGTGGGTCTTAACTATAAGAAGGAAGTAGTGAAATTAGCACTAATACATGCATGCCTCCTAGTTTTTATATACTTAATTCCCCCCTTATGCGGGAAAGCGTTTCAACCCTTGTTGTCCCCGTACCTCGGGCAGATACACACTTTGAGGTACTCGTACTTATTAGGTTGGGCGAGTTATGGAATGAATTGCTATCTAGAACTGTTGGAAATAATTGATTTGGCTAAAGAATAACTCGAGTTGTGGACCCCAGATGGATAAATTCCTTGGACCCCAGCAAGCCCTCAACCAAGCTACATGTTTCAATCTCTAAGAACCATTCCCATAACGCTAAGAAGATGAAACTCCTTCAAGGGTTGAGCCGCAAAGACAAGCGAAGCTGTAGAATTGCCAACCAAACCATATGGGAATACATTTACTTTACCGATATGAAGCATTGATGAACTCTCTTAACAAAAATTACGAAAGATGACCTATGGTCATGAGATCCAAAATCCACAGTATAGTTGGCCCACTCCTTAAATAATCCAAACTTTCCCTTTAGGTTTGTCATTAATATTGTCATACTCCTGGAGATGTTGGCAACTTGAGCTTCAAGTCTTCTGAATCTTTCATTTGATTCATCTTCGAGAATGTCTCCATGACAATCTTCCATCTTTGCATATTGAGGTTGCTTTCTCACATTCCTTGTGCCCATTTCTGGATCTTGCAACTATTCCACAGAAACCCCCCAAAAAACCTCTATGATATCAATAAGATCTGTAAATTGTTGTGCATATTCCATTAGACAGTTCCTTACAACATATCTTAACTGCATATATCATGAGATTATGCTCTACTACAGTGTGATTACTTGTGGTAAAGTGTCCTTCAACTGGCTCTTCTAGTGGTGTTGCTAGCTATGACTTTGTATATACTTTTGTTGATGTTGGCAAATCTATTCTCAATGAAAACATTATTATAATTCATGTGCATTTATTTTGATTTTGATTTATTGGTAAAAGTTATGGTTTTTGTTAACAAAATTTATACTACAGTTTTATCAAAATTGTGTTTACTTAATAAAATTGAATATATATATATATATATATAATTGCGTTTTATATCTAAGAAAAATCTATTTAATTAATAAAAGTTAAAAATTATGCCATATTATAATTTTTAATAAAATGGAAAAATTATATTATATAATAAATTAAAAACTATTTAAAAATTAATGAATAGATGTTTTTAATTAATGAAATTAAAAAATTATCATAAAAATTGTGATTTTTTTTAATGTATATTATATTTTTTTATATTTTATTTAATTAATATAATTAAAAAGTTATAACACAGGCGTAAGTTTTAAAAAATTACAAATGGTTGATAATAATCTCCTCCCTTTCCATCCTTCAATTAACTACAAACCACTATAATGTATTGACATGGTTAGAAGTGGCACGCTCCTTATTTCTTAAAAATGTGATCATTAAAGAATCTCACTTGCAATCTTTCTACCCAACTTTGAAAATGGAAAAGGCTTTGTGATCTTTCTACCCAACTTTGAAAGTGGAAAAAGCTTTGTGTGGATTGTGTTGAATTTGGTATGTTTAAAGCATAAGACCAAGACCAATGTAATGTATTGGCATGGTTAGAAGTGAAGTGTTCCTTCTTGCTTCTTATAAGAATACAAATGTGATCAATGAGCATCTCAAGTGCAATCTTCCTATTTAAGTTTGAAAATGAAAAGGTTTTTAAATGCAATCTGTTTATTCAAGTTTGAAAATGAAAATGTTTTCAAATGAGTTGTATTAAATTTGGTATAATTAAAGAATAAGTTGTCTTTGTTACATATGTTCCAAGTGAACATAACAAGGCATGACTTCATATTCTTTACACATATACACATTGAAAATATCTTATTTATTTCATAAACATTAAACCCAACTCAATCGTATGAAAATATCCCCCAACCACATAGATTAGCCTATCAGATGTTATAATTTGAAGTTGGGTGTATGGAAGAAAAGAGAGCTAGACACACACTTGAGGTAGTCTAAAGGTTTGACAATTGTGCATGTTCTTTATTGGAATCTATTGCAAATTGAATCAATCCATTCTCCTAAAAAAATGGAATAAAGGAATGATAATGTCCGAACAAAATGACAAAGCCCCTCTTTCTTATTGGTTGGACCCGACCCCAACCCAACCACTACAAACAACATCAATGGTTTCTAAAGTATGCTAATGAAAGTATGACTATAGAGCAAACTAAATTTTTTACTGTTGGAATACTGAGAGGGGGGGTGAATCAGTAATAGAGAAATTTAATCATTTTTAATCATATAATCCAAGTGTTATATCAATGTAGCATTATCATCCAATAACTGCAGAGTAAATAAGAAATGAACAAATGAACAATCATACACATACACAGTACACCAATGTTTTAGTTGGAAACCCAAATCGAGAGAAAACCACAGAATGCTTTTTCTTATATTTCTTGAAGAATTACATTCATAAGAAGCACCAACTTCCTTTGTTTTCTAGTTGCAATTGGAAGGAGGCTCCAACCCCCTAGTTTCTCAGGATACAATCTGAGGGAAGCTCCAACTCCCCAATTCTCTAGCTATAACTAGAAGGAGGCTACAACCCCCTATGTTCTTCGGCTACAATCGGAAGGTGGCTACAACCACCTATCCTTGCCCCGTCTTTCCACCCTGAAGTAGAAGTAGAATGATAGAACCACTGTCACACTATCACCATGAGATATACCACTGTAAACCTGTACCAATAAATATGAACCATGCATCAACCATGCATCAACCTGTAATCAAACTGTACCATAAACAAGTGCATCCACCATGCACCAACCTATACCAAACAACCTGTAATCAACCTGTACCATAAACAAGCGCATCCAACAATGTACCAAGTATGTACCAATCATGTGTCAACTACTCATCAACTATGACTCATCAATATGTACCAACATAATCAACTATACACCTCATGTATGTGCCAACTCATCAACTACTTGTCTCAACCATGTACTCAACATGTACCTCAACCAAAATCCCTCATCAATTTCATCATCAAAATCTGATTTGTAGCGCTGTAATAAAACTAGTGTATATGATCACATTCATGCAATCCTTCATTAACTTTAACAACAAGAGACTAGCATTTTCATCAAACTTTTCTTTCGTCTCACATGCCTAGTTTTGGATTAGTCAACAACCCTAACTTGAAGTAATCATAACTTTGAACCTGTAATGTATAAATATCTTAAACTGATACACAATGTTTTTCAGTGTGTTTTATGTAATTCCTTCAAGTTTCACTACTTGGAACCTCTCAGAAAAGGAGTTATAGCAAAAATGACATACCTTGCTGAATTTTGTCTTATTCTAGAGAGCGACCTTGTAGAGCGTGCCCCACATGGAATATTTGTTGAAATGATCTGAAACTATTACACAGGATACTAAAAAATGTACCCTAACCAACACATTTTTTCTTACTGAATTTGGATCTGTTATGAAGAAGTTATGACGTTTTTACCCGAAACACTTATTTTTGGCTAGTTTCAGGACTAGCCACAAACCCTATTTTCCACGTAGTGTAACTCCCAAAATACAATGAACCACAAGCTAAATTTTTTACCACATATACTTGGATATGTGTTCTCAATGGAATAGCAATTTCATGGTCTGAATCATTATAGAAAAAAAGTTATAGCAAAAATGGTGAGATGACCTGTAAATAACATACCTTAGAAAGCACCATCAAAAGAATTTATCCTTCCTTGCATTTCGGCCTTGTTTTCTTCACCTTCCCTCAGAATTTCGGCTTAGATATCCTTGGTTACCTCAAACACATATAGATGTTCAATATGCTCGAGTGTATCTTAAATGAGGTAGCCTTGCCTCTTATTTATACTCTCCAAGTAGCTTCCTTAAAAACATCTTCTAGGTCACTTGGCCCCACTTTCCTTATTTTAGGGTTAACCCACTTCTAATTTCTCC
>JASDQU010880693.1:0-22755 GCA_032191745.1 Picea mariana
ATGAGATTCTTCCCATAATGTTTGGCTCTTTCATGTGGTAGCACTAAGTCTTCATTATGGAATTACACACATTTCCATATCCAATTCAATTCTATCTGCAATATGAAATTCAAATCAACCAAAAAATTGTAAGTATTCATGCATATAATCCTTTCATTGCAACATTTACAACAACGTAGAAATCATATTAATATAACATACAAATTTCATGAATGTACCACAAATATTGTAACCATATTTTCATACCAAATGTTTATTCCTCTACCATACCCCATTGGAATTAATGACATACATGCATTCATCCATGAATACATTATTTAAAAACATGAAATATGTCTGAAGTAATCCTTACCCAATTATTTCAGATCACATATTATTATTAGTTTTCATACCTACATAGTTGCCACCAATGTCTCTTGATGTTACTCGATGGTATGATGCCTTATGGATTCTCAGAGGATCCCTTCATCAACCATCTCAATAAGAATCCTCTTATGTTTGACCTATGGATAATATTGTATACCACATACAACTATATCATCAACATCTTCAACCCTTCCTCAAATGTCATTCATTGCCCAACTAATGAACAATTCTGTGAAATTTTTACTAGCAAAAATATTATTTCCACAATTTTGTGTCTACTCAACCAAGCTAGAACTAATACTTTAATGTAGTTATTTTTCTTGAACCCTTTTCACTCTATAAAAAAGTAAATAACTTTGATCTCCACTTTCACTAAGTGCTTTCTTGCACCAAAAAGTCTTATTATTAAATATATAAACATCACATTTAATACATGAAGCATCCTAATATATTGAAATATTTATTCATATCTTTTCAACCAGAAACATAGTGCCAGTCCAAATAACATCATACTATGGTACAAATCACTATTTACACAAGGTTCATAATTTGAAGGTTATTCCAATGAAAACCTCTAGGCCACATTGCAGTTGCTTCATGAGACCAAGGAATTTTTAAATATAACATATACAATGTTAAGGCCTAGAAAAATCCCCATTTTAAGTATAAAAACCTTATTAATCTCTAGATATCGAATTATTACATTTCTAGTGTTATATTTTTATGTAGGATAAAACCCTTCATTGTACCCTTTGATTATAATTGTACCCTTTGTCTCTTATATATACATCAAGGAGACCTAGTCTTACGATCATCGTATCGTATCTCATCCTATACATTGAATATATTGTAAAAGGAGGTTCCCCCCTTGAAGTGGACTATTATTCATTGATTTTTTATCATTCTTAGGATGTTGGTTCGTAACATTTGGTATTAGAGCATTGATCCTAGGGCTTCACTGCTTCAAGCGTCATATTGGAATTTTTGCTATATCTTTTTTTTAGGGCTACTTCACATAGTTCAATTTAGAGGCTAATTAAGAGACATATCAAAGTACCTCTGGTAAATATTTCAAGATATGGGTCATTATACTTTTCCTAGATATATCGTATGGAAATTAGGGTTTTTTACTCAACCTGAATTCAATTTTAAATGAGTCATCTTGGAATTTCTACTATAATTCTTTTTCTAAAAGGTTCCATATAGTAAGATTTTTTGGTGACTGAGAAGACATGTCATAGTACATGTGGTCAAAATTCCAATATCTAGTTCTCTATACTTTCAGAGATATAGTCCATGGGAGACAAGGTTTGAGATTAATCCTAAAATCAATTATCTTGGAATTTTCATTGTAATTTTTTTTTTCAGTAAATTTTTAGACTCTAAAATTTTCAAAACAACAAGAAGGGGTTAATTTTATCCAACCCTCTCTTATTCAAAAAATTCAAGTGTTTGAAAAATTGAATACAACCAACCCTCCTCAACAACCTAACAATAACAGAAGAAAGAGAAAGAATAAAATCCAAGGTCAAGGGGGAAATCCCCAACAACTGAACCCCCCATATAGGGGTAATCAAAAGAATACCAACCAAAACCCCCAGGGGGGAAACAACAATGGTCAACCACGACAAGGGATAAACAACAATATTCGAACCAATTTCCCTTGTGCATTATGTGGTTAATACGACCATTACACTCAACATTTCCCCCAAATCATCGATTAAAAGTTGATGAAGGAAGCCATGAGTCCACCAAGGCCTCCTACCCCTCAAGGGTAACAACAAGTTCTTACCAATTACATGCCTCCCCCACCACTTGTGGTCTTGTAAAACCTAATCCATCACCAAGGTGTCATTAATATTCAACCAGAGGCTTCCCCTCACCCACAACAAATGGGACAATTTCCTCAACCAGGCCAACCACAACCTAGTAATGCAACAAACAACAATATAATCCTCACCATTGAAGAGGAAATTATCTTACAAACTCACAATCATAAATACGTCATGGCAACATGACAACATGACAACCTTTGAAGACTCCTCATCCTAATAATGAAACCACCTTCTGGATCCCCTGCACACCATTGCGCAGGAATCTGCATAACCCTCATGCAAGGGTCACACACAACTACAACCTTATTGAAAATCTAGTACAGTCATCAGCTCCCATGTTATTATTAGAGGTTTTCCATAATTTCCCTTCACAAAGAAAGGCCTTGCTCTCACAATTGGGGGTAGTAGACCCAACAAGCACCCATCTGATCACTTTTGATTTGGACAACATGGACCCGCGCCTTCCTTCGCTAGTCTCTTTCCATATTCCTTTCAAAATCAGAAACACCACAGTCCATTGATGTATATTCGATAAAGGGGCATCGACCTGTATGATTTCCAAAACTAGGTGGCAAAAAATCAGTTCACCTAAGATAGTACCCTTGGTCATTACCCTCATATCCTATGATGGAATACCATCCCAACTATAAGGCCTTTAACGAAATGTACCTATGGAACTAAGGGAAAAAAAATCCTTATTGAAATAGAGGTCATTGACACCCCATTGGATTACAACATCCTTTTTGGATGAAGCTACATGTACACCATGCAAGCTATAGCCTCTTCCATATTTTATACCATGATCCTCCCCCACAATGGGAAGATCGTCACTATTGACAAACTAACCCACCATGAGCCTAATTAGTCGAGGTACATACACAACATCCTCCCCCTCATCCACGCTAGTTCTAACATTTCACCAATTCTCGAGGTTGGACCGGGAATATTTCAAAACCTATCATTGATGGGTTCATACCAAGGGACTCCCCCTTCTCCCCCAACCACAAGAAGAACCCAATTCTATGTCATTACATCCAAAGGAGTGAAAATTATCGATGAACCTCCCCTAGGGGAATTATCGAGCCACACCTCCACTCATACTTCTACACCACCAGCACCCCTTGAGGAACAACCCTTATGAGGACTCACCTATTACAAAAAAATCACCAATTATAGGACAAATAACTATTTGGAAAAGAGTCCCATAGGACATCACCCAAATACCCTTCTTTTATCCTCCCCCCGGAGTCACATCATACCAGGTGGTTGCTACCCTCACCTTACCAAATATGGTGTTATCCATTCCTATATGGTATCTAGAACCACCATATATGGTACTAGTCCCATCACTCCCACCACAAACTGAGGTTTTTCCTACGCAATCAGTGGCTCAAATGCCAACTCATCCAACTAGTCACACAATTGGGGGAAACAGAACCAACAAACAAGGAACTAGGAAGAATAAAGATCCCACACTTTCTTCCCACCCTCGAGTTCCACAACAATGTGCACTTTTCACTACCATTAGATATCCCACTAACATCTGCCCCACTTTTCCCAAGTTATAGAATCTTATTCCACTTCCCAAAACAATACCATTACTACCTACTCCAGTTGTCGCACCTATAACCATAGAACCTTCTTCATCCAAACAAAATGGTCTCATGAATAAACATGTGTGTGTCATCTATTCATAGTATGGCCATTACACTCGTCACTACTTGACTCTCCCATAATTTTGAGAAACCCTAGTAGCAATGCATCAAACTACCTTACCTGTGCCATCGCAAGCTCCACCCACCATCAAAAATTTTAATGACATTCATTATGTTTCAACAGAAATAAATGAACGAATGAGATTCCCTTGCACATTATGTGAACAACAAGACCATTTCACATATAGGTTTCCTCTCATTATCTCCACTCAGACTCGACATGCAACATCACTGTCGCATGTTCTCACACCACCATCACCTTCCACCGAACCATCCTTGACCATATCACCACGTGGAGTACATACAATACCCATAAAATTTTAGACCCCTTACCCTTGACTCCACTGGTTATCCCCATACCAACACCATCAAACAATTTCCATACCCCACATTCGTATATGGATATTTGGTTCATGTTGTATAGTGAAACCCCACAACCTCCTCTCATAGGAACACCCATCTTAGTCAAAACTAATGATCAAACACACTCATCTCATACACCTTCCATAGAAGACACTCCCATTACCCAGCCAAGTCTCACTCAAGACATCACTATGTCTACATCCTTTACCCAGACCACCGTAGACCCATTATACTCCTTCATCTTTCAATCAGACGAAGACATTGTGGAATCAATGTCCTCACCTTATTTCCGATGGGATTCCTTTCACCATCGATCCTTATTTTTATCTCAAAATACATTTCAACCACACTTAGATGCTCCGATCTTTGCAATTGAAGATAAATATTTGATTCCTCCTGGTCATGTTGATTGGCTCAAAAACCCTCATCCTTGTGCCTTTTTGCATGGAAAAGAATGCCACAGTCGCATACACTGTGCACGACTGTAGCCATTACTTCCACGCAAAAGTGAACGAAAAATAGAGTTTTGCCTGGATGCAACACCCTAACTACCAACCAAAATGGTCGTAGAGTCATTCGTACAACCCCGAACCAAAAATATACAAAAATAAACAAATGCAAGAGGTCTAGAGAACTTACTATACTCTCTCTCCGATCAAAATAGTGTCTCCATGTTCTCGTACCAATAAAAAATGCTTAGAAACATCACCCTCAAACCTGAACGTGTGAAAGTACAAATGAGGTGGCATTATGGGTCCCAAACCCATATATACACCCCATACTCAAACTTCACTAGCCTTGTTTAGGAGCTCAGTAGCTCAATTTTTCACATCGTTCATGGCAAGGGCATCTTGACTCTGTCACCTACACATTGGCATCATTTGTTGTCTGTTTAATCACAAATCCCTGAAGAGCTATTTTTTCTCCCTGGGCACAGGTACACATGAGTTTTTTACATTAATTATCAAATAATTGTTGTATGTGCTTCTCATTAGATATTTTTCATGTCGGGTATTTGATTATTGTATGTATAGGTACTTCTCATAAACATAAATAGTCACTTTCATCATGGCCTTCCCATGGCCCCTTCAGGTATATGTTCTATACTGGAAAATAATAAATTCATCTACCAATAGTTTCATATTATAATCATCCCTTTCAACATAACCCTTTAGGATCCCACTCGGCTCTGAGGTACCATCACTTGATCTATTCCATTAAGGTATTTTCACCTGGTATTATTCTCACCCCCGTGAGTTATCCCACATGTATTTTACCCATGGAAAATTAACACTCGTGTTCTTCTATCCATTAGGTTTGGGAGTTCTAGTAGCACTACACCCCATCACGAGAACGCCATACTTCTTTCTCATCATATTGCTAAACTACCCCATAATGGACTCCTACTTATTGTTTAGTTGGTTACATCAAATGCACTTTCACATTATCATTAACCCCCCATATCATCCACCATCAATTTCCCATCTACAATTTTATCCTCCATTCACCTACCTGGTACAAGAAACCACCAATGGCCCCCCCACCCCTCATCAGTTAAATTGCACCACTTGCGCCCCAAGAGGGACAAGCCATCATTTCAGTAGGGAACCCATTTATTTATATGTACTTTCAACCCAATTATTCTTTATTAATTTGGTAATTGTATAAAGAACATTTTGAATTCCAACAATTAGAGTAGAATTTTTCCATCGCAACCGAAAATGTCTTTTTTCTTGGCACACAACAACCCATGTTTCCCTTAGTTGGGTGATATGGGATCTTTTCATCAGGTGACTTATTAAAGAACTATATTAAATGAGCATAAACAAAAGTACACCATAAAGAAGGAAAAGATCAAAATGAAATAGACATAATCATGCAATATGAAGACAAATAACTTGATAACGGAGTTTGTCCCTGGTGGACTACGTCTCTGGGTCCTTCTCTCAAATGGGTAGGTCTTTTTATTAACTCCAAAAAAGAATTGGGAAAAATACATAAGTATACCTCATTCTGGAGTTAAGCCACAAAATCTTTGCTCAGATCATAAAACTAACACCAACACTGCATTCGTGGTGTCGTTTTACCTAAAAATGATTGTCTCCACGCCTTAGTCCGAGTCAGACACTTTCAGGCCTCCAAGACACCCCTGCCTCGATTTTTGTGCTACTAATCCTACAATTAATGACTGGCAGATCTCGAAATCCATGCCAAAATCTAGAAAACTATACCAAAATCCATACTGTATGGATGCGCTCAACCTGCCCCTTCTCGGTGCTCTTGTTCATTCTGAACTCTGGCGAGACCCCCTTCTTATACCATTTCTGCAAGTGGTTAGAATTAATGAAGTTGTTGGTATGTTGGTTGGCATAGCTAAACTTAGGAATTGGTTGGGCGGAGGTCCAAGGGTCAAATCCCACGTGCCTCCCCCCTTTTTGGAAAAAGGTTACAACAACTTTGGCGCACCCTGCCAAATCTGGCGGGAGGCCACTAAAATAGTGGAAATGTGATAAATGGAGGCGGATATGGTGGAGAATATGCTATATTTGGCGGTTGGTTGATTTAATCCCCTGGGCGGGCGGAATACTATAGTCATATGGTGCAATATCATGTGAACAGGGGTTGGGCTGAAGGCCTAGCCCCTCCCTTTGGTGCCTTAGTTCAATGTTTGAAATTAAATAATAATTAAATCTTATCACAAGGAAGAAAAGTTGTATGGTGTAAAGGTTGGTGCATATGTGTAGGGCCTTTAGGCTAGTGAGAGTTCATGAATTCGACTCTTGGGGAGTCAATAACATTTTTTAACATACCAGCCATTGAAGGGGTGCCATGTGGCAACCCATCACTGGGCCACGTGGCACCATATAATTTGTCCATAAAAATGCCACTTGTCACCACATGATTTGCCATGAAAACTAACATGTGTCATCGCTTAAATTGCCCACGTGTCTTCCATCCTTGCCACGTCATCTTTCCAACTCATTTGTGCCACATGTCACCCTTGCAGTGGTGCCACGTGTCACTTTGAATTTTGCCTTTTTGACCAAGTTTGACCTAACTTTGACTTCTTATAACATTTGATCCTTAACTCTATTTGACGATCTATTTGTGCCATTAGAAATATTGCAATGTGCTCTTTGCAATTATGCCCTTTTCACTGAGTTTTAGGAAATTTTAATTTTTTCCCTTTTATTGTCTGCTGAAGCCATTCTGAGCATTCTAAGTTGCTTATGTGCATTCTGAGTTGTCTTAATCTTCTCTGGATCCTTTTTGGATCACGCCTTCCCACTGATAGATTTTGGGACCACCAAAAGATTTAATTAATCAATTGGTAAGTGAAGGAAGAGTTCCCTCACCTTATCATTCTCAATCTACTTTGCCTTGCTTGGATGTGTGCCCTTTAAGCCTACTCGAAGATAATCAATATCACCCCTATGTGAAGTCCTCGTCCTTATGTCCAGGATGATATCTCCCTGTAACTCATCCAAGTACTCAGGTGAAAACTCATCAACCGAAGGTATTGAAACTTCCTCATCCTAATCCATGATCATGGGAAGCTCAAAATTTTTCAAATTCTCTACGTTCATAACTGAATATATCTGCATATAAGGTGGAAGAGCTAAACGAAAATCATTAGTGCTGCTTTTCTCCAAAATAGTGAAGGGTCCATATCAGATGGCCTCGAGTTTCTTTCCTTCACCCTTCAATTGTTCCTTGCTGATGTGAAGCCATACCCAGTCTCCAACTTGGAACTGATGATCAACCTCATGCTTGTCATGTTGATATTTATAATGTTCTTGACTCTTGTCCAACTATTCCATAACTGCCTAGTGTATCTGTTGAATCCTCTGGATGAACTTGCGGGCTCTGTCCTCTGTTTGTCCTCCATTCACATCGACATATTTCCCATACATCAAGTTCAAAGGAGCCTTTGTTAGGTACCCATAACACATCTCAAAAGGTGAACTCTGCGTGGATGAATGTAAAGCTCAATTATAATCATGTTGTACATAAGGTATCTGTTCATCCCATAACTTAGGATGCTTGTTGCAGTAGCCTCGAAGCAAAAGTACCACTATTATATTTACCACCTATGTCTCTTTGTCGGTCTGTGGATGAAAATCAATGTCCTCTTCAATTTGGTGTCCATCATTCTCCAAGAGCTAGTCCAAAAATCCACAAGGAATCGAGTATCTCGATTTGAGACAATGGACATGGGTAACCCAAAGTGAACCCAAACATGCTGAAAAAAGATATTAGCAGTTTGCTTAGCAGTGATCTGCATTTTACATGGCATCAAGATACACATCTTTCTAAAACTATCCACTACAACATACAAATAATCATGACCCCCTCTGGTCATTGTTAAACCCCCTACAAAATCCATGGAAATTCTTTTCCATGGATGGGATGGAACAAGAAGTGTTGAGTATAGCTCCAATTTTATGTTAGTGGGCTTGCAAGTAGAACACATCACACACCCCTTTACATATTTACTTACAATGGCTTTCATTTGAGGCTAGTAACAAAACCACTGCAAATGAGCCATAGTTGTTTCTACCCCAAAATGTCTAGATAGAAGAGAAGTATGAGCTTCTCGTATCACATCGACTCGTTCACTTGTAGGAATACATAGCTTCCCAAGATGATAGAGTAATTTTCCCTGTATACAATAGTTCTCTACCTGTGCACCATGGGTTAGCTTCTCATATACTTCTTTAAAATATTCATTGATGGAATATTGTTATACATGGCTATCATGACATACAGAAGTATTCTTCAAAATAATAGAAGCAACAATAGGAGGTCTGTTATAACCCTAAATTGCACCACACATGCTTACCTGGCATCCGGCCAACTCATATCACTCCCTCGCCAAAGCCATGCTGAACAAACTCTTGAAAATCCTCTTAAAACAAGTAGAACACGCCCTAACTCACTACTGCATGCGTTTGAACACTGGCAGGCCTTCTACTGCACACGTTTGAATGTTGGCAGGCCTTCTACAACCCACGTTTACCTAAAAAAGCACAAAAACAGGAAAGTTGCCGACGGGACAAAAGGATATGGTTCAGTTAACTGAAACTCCCAGCCATGCATGGTCGAGGGTTCATCCAAAACCCTAGCTCCTTCTAGCCTATAAAAGAAGGGGTAGGGGTACTATTTGGAGGAGGAAAAATCATAGCAAAGAAACTCTGCCCAATTGTCGAATCCATTTGTCCCAACCCTTTAGCCTTTCCTCAAGCTTAAGGAGAATTAAAGAAAAGCAGTTAGAGGACAAAGAAGAGGAGGAGCCCAGGATCAGGATCGAGGAGTGGTGGCCAGTCTCTATCATTATTGTAAGTTGATTCATATTGAGATTAATAAAAGAATACTTTTCCCATCACAAATGCATGAGTTATATATGAGTTATTTGATTTATGCTTAATCTCTAACCCTCAAGTAGATAAATAGCATGCATGCATAGTGTTTTGTCTTGATTGCAGGATTGTTTTTGGAAGGAGTAGCTCGAGAAAGCGGACAAAGCGCAATGGTGGATCTACACCAAACATCAGTAAAAAGGTTAGTAGGTCCTTTCCATGCTTGTGTGTGAAAAAGGGGTTTTAGTTTTGGGGTGATAGGTTAAAAGTCATTTCGTAAAAGGTCAAAATCTGCATGCAAGTTCAGCCCTAGCTTGGTAGTCTGTAGGGTATTGTTTCCCATCAACAGAATTGGCAAATCCACTGGGGAGAATACTCTTAGGGTTTCCAGATTTAGTTGAGGTTTTTGGGTAGTTTAAGAGATTAGATTTTCTATTTCTTGGTTTGTCTGTTTTTTGTTAGGTCAGAGCTAACAGGGAACCTGGTTCTTTATACCAGTTTTTTCCTTGGCTGTTGCTTGACAGTAATTTTCAAGACACACAGAGGTACCCGAGGCCTACATAAGGCCTGCCTGCGGGTGCCCGCGCCCTAACCTTCTATAGCCCGTGTTTGAACGCTGGCTGTAGTGGTTTCAATAGCGTGTAGGAGTCAGAAAGCTTGAGAGGTAGTCTCCTCTTCCCTGTCATAATTCTACATTCTCAGGGATGCTTTCTAGATCTTGTCTGAGTCTTGCTGGTTCATAGTCTTGTTTTAGTTTGCTTTATTGCATGTTGTTATTTCTTGCAATTTTTTTTATTTTCTGTTAAGAAGAAGCATCCAAGCCTTTAAGATACCCTGGTTGTCAATACCAGAGGCCTTTTCTAGGTCTGGGCTGCCTGTGTTTAGTTTTGTCTTAGCATTCATACATACACGCATCCTGTGCACGTGCAGCCCACGGGTACCCGCACCCTATTATAGCTCAACACGCGTTTGCACGTGTGTTGTCTCAGTTACATTCGCGGGCTTGATTGGGTACTTTTCAATCATGGTGGAGCAGTCATCCCCTCTTATGGTGAGAAGTGTTCCTCTCAGGATTTTGAGTCTAGGTTGGCACAGTCAGTTGGTTAGGGCCTCTTACCCTTAGCCTGTTGTTCTTGATTGATATTTGATAGAAAAGATAAAAAAAAAAAGAAAAAAAAAATTGTTTTATGGTTTTTAGACAAGCATAAGAGTCGGAGCTTTCTTGATTGTCGTTGTGCATCTTTGCTCTGGTTCTTTGCAATCTGCGCTTTAAGCCATAATTTTATTTTTTTTCTTGGTTTTGTGCTTGTCGGCATTTTCCCTTTGTTGCTTCTTTTAGCACTCAAATAAAAAAGAATATCCCTTTTTCATTTGCTTCTTTGTTTGAAGATTGTGTTGCTGCATCAATAGCTAGGAAGAATTCTTTTTTCACAAGTTTTTGCAGTGCATTTAGAGCATAAGTAGCTCGCAGATTGAGCGAAATTCCTTTATGTTTGCTGCATAAAATCTTAGAAAATTCGAAAAGAAAAGATATCTTTCTTGGTGAAAAGTTGCTAGTTTTTGCATTTTGTAAATGCATTTTGTTTCCAACATTTCTTATTCATTTTGCTTTGAGTCTTTACACACCATCAGTTTCACCTGCATACCTTGTGACGTAAAAAATCCCATAAAAGAAATGCTAATTAAAATCTATTAGACTTTTTGTTTGTAGGGTTCATGCACTAGCTCAGGACTAGGGCCTTGGAATAGGTTGGAGAGTAAACTCTCCAAGGCCACTCAAAACCAAACATTGGAGTCTGTGATAGAGAGTGTAGAAGTCCAGTTTCATGGAAGTTATCCAGAACCCCCCTCTAACACAGGGGCTAAACACGAGGTCGCGTAAGGAAAGGTAGCGGAGATAACCCCTCCAAAGCCGGACCAAGCATAGTGGAGAACACATATCGAGGATTTGTTAAGGGATTCCGTCGTTTGCATTTGCCACGGGGCTTCATGGGTCTCGAATCCGTTCGAGGTCCTCAGTTGTCTTTCGGACCATTTTCTCTCGATACCCTTGACAGGTTTCAAGCTTGATACCCTGCTCATTGTGGTCTACCCAACTATCGATTGTACCCGCCTGGTGACTGTTCGCGTGCTGGAAAACTAGTTGCCAATATTTTCTAGGGACATACATGGGTGACTGCAGGGGTATACCACGGTACCTAGGATAGACATCGGGCCACGCTTTGCAGAGTATACCCGGAGGGTGCTTCCATGTTCGAGTTGCACTTGCACCAGTAAGTTGCTCTAGTGTTGGCTGTTGTAACTGTTCTTAAAAATAGTTAGGGTTTGCTTGTCTTATCTCATAGGGTATTTCTTTTAGTGTGTGTTACTGTTTGAACATGTAGAATACCTTAGCGTTTCGTGGCTCTTCTCACATAGTGGAGGATTCAAAGCTCCGCTGGTCATGAAGGCTTCTGGGCATGCTGCCGGTTATACTGGAGCCACCCCCGCCACCATTGAGGTGGAAGCTAGACCAACAAGGGTCTTTTGAAGCAACCGGGTTACAAACTATTGTGCCTGAACAACTCCTGGAGGAATCAATCGTCATTCTTAGTTCGGTTGAAACCCCAACCACTGATACTTGGCCATCGGTCAGTGTACCAATCCTCTTTTACGAATGCCTGTCAGTGCCTCACATAGCTATGAAAACAAACGTTGTTACTTCCTCTGGGAATTATTTCATTCCCACCACCGTTGCTACCACAGAAGAAGCCTCTCCTAACTTGCCTTTTTCATCGGTCCGAGCCACCATGGTCTCGGCCACAACTACGTCGCCCAGTGGACTGAGCCCATCTATGGTGGCGGTCACAAACCCCTTCACATCTAGTGCGACCGGTCCTCCGTTTTCATACGGTATGTCGAGTTCGGGTACAAGTCCTGCACTCACTTACTCCACTTTATAGACTTTGGGTCTGGGGGTAGGGAGCTCTAACGCTCCTCTGCAAGGTCAACTTGGGGGCATTCTTGTCCCTTTCAATGCTTTTCCTTATGCTGGAGGTCATATCTCTCCTTTGTCCCCTTCGCTTGGTGGTCTGCATCAGCAGTCCGCCGGGTAGCCTGCACACACAAGTTAATTTGGAGTCGGGATTCAAGGAACACCTGCGCAAACTATGCTGGTAGGTTCGTCACCATTTGTTTGGAACAGGACGTTTGGTAACAACACGTTCGCATCCACTGCTTTCCCATCTAGAGGCACTCCCATTTTCAGACAGTCTACTCCGGTGCAGGGTACTATTCCTGCACTGGGGGCACATATAGCAGGACTTTGGAACTCAGGTCAAGGATCTGTTCCCTCCTCTGGAATGTTGTTCTGGGGTAATTCTTTCCACAGTCAATGGAACCCTGGACAGACTTCTATGCCTCTCCCATCAGGACCGACATGGGGTAATCCTTCCCAAAGTCTGTCAAACACGATGAATGCCCAACATCCGATGTCCTTTATGGGGAATTAGCTAATGATGTCTCCGCAGATGCAAAATCCTTACGCTGGTCAGGGCCATGGTTTCTACCAGAATCCAGGCCAGCAGCCAAACTTTTCCTAGCAACCTGGTGCCAGTCAAACTCTAGGACCCTTTTTTCCAGGCTATCAGCAGCAATGCAAACTACCATTGCTGGCGAAATTACACTTGCCTGATTTGACACGGTTGTTAAATGATCCTATTTGTCACGATACACGTTGGCCTCCTATGGAAACGAAGTTTCCTTCGGACATTCCAAAGTTTGAGGCCAAGCCTAACAAAGATCTAGGTGATCACGTGACTACTTTCCATCTTTGGTGTTCATCTAATTCATTCAAAGATGACTCCGTCCAGTTGCGATTGTTTCAACACACTCTTATCGGGAGTGCCACAAAATGGTACATCGAGCTTGATCGTTCAAGATATTCTTCTTTTGGCGAACTGGCGATGGCCTTCCTTAACCATTTCCAGTTACCTGTACGATACGACGCTGGCACAGAGCTGCTGGCCAATTTCGAACTGACGACAGTCGACCATATCTCTGATCATATCTGAGAGTGGAGACGTCGAAAGATTCTAATCAAAGTACTAGTCCCACCAACATTCCTGCTAGAGTAGTTCATTAAGTCCTTGGTCCCACAGTTGTCAAAAGACGTCGCAACGTCCAGATTTTTCTCTGAAGAAGATGCCATTATGCGGGCTCAACAGTTTGAGCTCATCTATTCTCAGTCTGGTTTGTTATACAACATCTTACCAGATGCACCATGTTCGATACTGGAGAAAACTAGACAGAGAGATGGACCACATGCCGATGGCATCGTTGGTTCAGCACAAACTAAGTCCGTTGAGCAATTGACAAAACAATTGCAGCAGTTATCTATACAACACTCAATGGCCAGCCATACTACTGCTTTGGTTTTTCCTCCTACCCAAACGTCGGAAGTACACTCCATGCAGACGACTAACCCAAAGGCCACCCAACAGCCTGAAGGGAAGAAAAAACAATGCAAAAAGGGTAAGCGGGATAAAAAATCCACTGATAATGCTGGCGAGGTCACCATGGAAAAACGAAAGGTGAGGTATCCATGCAATTTATGTGCGGAAGACCACCCGACCCATCTTTGTCCTCAACTTGTAGAGGCCCAAAAGTTTGTCACACAGCAACAACATGCCGTGTTGACTAATCCCTTTCAGCATGGGCAAAATTTAACTCAAGCCTCTACAAGTGTCGAAGGGGGCAGCCAAGAAACCTGCCCTCCTCCAAACAACTCCTCATCCACGAACGTATATATGGTTAGGGGTGATGCTTTAATAACGACTAGAGTGCATGACTATAGTAAACCAAGTGCTTCTAAGAAGGGTAAAGAAGCTGATATCCCATCTCTTCCTCTACAGATCAAGAAGACGTTGGGTGAAACCATGACACGCATCCCAAAAGGTGCATTTAAGAAATATTCTTACAACCCAAACGCAAGGGCCGCCCAGAATTACTCTGTGGTGGAAGATTTATCACAAACCCCTTGTGCGATGTCCACTTTGGAGGTCCTCCAAAGCTGCCCTGCTCAGAGGAAAGCCTTGTTGACCTCTTTAGGCTCTACTAAGACTTGTAACCCGGGTACCATCATGTTAGATACGACTGACTTAAAACCTCGTCTGCCTTACCATGTCACGTTTCAGATAGTAGTGGCTCATCCCCCTAAACTTTTACACAGAATATCTTTCGCACGGTGGTCGACGAGGGTGCTTCAACTTGCATTATGTCATTAGCATGTTGGAAGGCTACTGGTCAACCCACTTTGTCTCCATCACCTACTCTCCTCACTGCATTTGACGGACGTTCTTTCCGACCACATGGCATCGTTCTTTCTTTCCTTGTGCAGTTAGGAGGGAAGACTGTGTGCGTCGAAGTAGAGGTAGTCGATGCTCCCCTCGACTATAACCTCTTGTTAGGTCAGAGTTGGACCTATGCTATGCAAGCTATGGTTGCTACAGTTTTCTGAGTCTTTTTGTTTCCACACGAGGGTCAGATAGTGACCATCGATCAATTGTCCTTCTCTAGGCCTAACCTAGCTTTGGGGGCATCCACGGTTCCCATGATTGATAATCCATAGCCCGGCATTGTTAATGTAGGATTTGGTTTGTGCCCATCCTTGATGGGTACCTTCGATTACCCACCTCCTCATAACGATGTCCAGTTTATATCGAATCACCACAAGGCTGAGATTTTTCACATCTCGTCATTCCGCACGACTTACTTTGAGGATCCATGGATTCTTTCTTCCCCATCGGCCACAATGGATGAGACAGGGCACTCCGACATGTCCATGCCCTTGTTGACTGCTGAAGTAGCGTACTCTTTAGTCCAGCAAGCTTCAGCTAGTCCTGATCCGACTCCCGCACAAGAGTTGGATCCACTTCCGGAGCCTATTTGGGCTCAGGGTTCTCTTGCTACCACTGATTCGTTAGACTTAGTCTTGCCTTCTGACGAAGCAGTAATCAAAGCAATGACTAGTCTGGACAAACCTTGGGACGATATTCATCACCGATCATATTTCCTTCCAGCGTTACACCGAATTGAGGCAGGAGAATTCACTATCACCATGACAGGAGCTCATTCGTGTCCCATTAACCTCTTAGATACACAAGAAATTTATGCTGAGGGGAATATGGCGACTATCGTTGACACTATACCTATCGATATCTCCTGAAACCCTGACATCATGGAGAATGTCTTCGTCAGAGTGGATTTCTCCCCCGAAGAGATTCAGATTTATACGGATCTTTTTAAAGAATTCCGCGACATTTTTGCCTGGTCTTATGAGGAAATGCCAGGCATCGACCCGAAAATAGTTGAACATGAAATCACAACGTATCCTGATGCTAAGCCTGTGCGAAAAAAACTTCATCCAGTTAATCCTAGGAAAGCAATAGCCATTAAGATTGAGGTTGAGAAATTGCTCAAGGCTGGGTTCATTTACCCTATCCATTTGACTCAATGGGTGTCAAACCCCATGCCGGTCGATAAAAAACGAGGCACGATTCGTGTATGTACTGATTTCTGTGATTTGAACAAGGCATGTCCAAAAGATAATTATCCAACCCCATTCATCGACCAGATCATTGATGAATGTGCCGATTGTGAAGCCTTTTTGTTCATGGATGGTTTTTCAGGGTACAATCAAATCCAAATCAAACCTGAGGACCAGCACAAAACAACATTCATTTGTTCATGGGGTATGTTCGCCTATCGTAAAATGCCTTTTGGTCTCAAGAATGATGGAGCCACATTCCAGCGGGCCATGTATTTTGAGTTTCATGACCTCAAACATATAGTCGAGGCCTATCTTGATGATTTAGCATCACGCTCTCTCAAGCGAAAGGATCATCCTATGCACCTTCGACTAATCTTCAAATGCTGTCGCTACTTCAAGATTCGCTTGAATCCCAACAAGTGCAGATTTTGCATCACGTCAGGACGTCTATTAGGTTTCATCGTATCAACAACTGGGATCATGGTTGATCCTCTTAAGGTGGAGGCGATAATCCAGTTGCCCCCCCCACGCACAATCTTACAACTTCAAGGTATTCAAGGCAAGGTGAACTTCTTATGACGCTTCATCGCCAAATATGCCGAAATTACTAAGGGCTTTATCTGTTTACTTAAGAAAGATGTTCCCTTTTTCTGGGATGAAGCCGCTCAATGCTCTTTCGACGCATTAAAACACACCCTCACAACCACACCTCTGCTACGACCACCTAATTATAACAAGGATTTCCTATTATATCTGGCTGCCGCAGAGTCAACCATAGGCATGGTTTTAGTTCAGGAAGATGATTCATTTTCTGAATATGTGATCTATTACTTGAGCCGAGGCCTCATAGGACCGGAACTTAATTATTCCCATCTCGAAAAACTTGCGTTGGCAGTAGTTCATGTTGTTCAACGGTTCCGTCACTATGTTCTGTTTCGCAAGACCACCGTCGTTGTTGTCGTGAATCCATTATAGTATATGTTGACACGATGTGTTATAGATGGAAAAATCAGTAGATGGATGGTCATCCTCCAAGAATTTGACTTAGACTTCGTTTCAGCAAAGTCCACGAAGTCGATGGTCTTCACAGAACTTATTTCGGAGCTTCCAGTTGAGTCAGGTGACGTTGTGCCTGAGGAATCGCCCATCCAGGGGGATATGTTTTTGATTGAATCTTCAGACCCCTGGTACGGAGATATACTGATCTATCTCCAGACTTTGAAGTGCCCCACCTCTGCTTCTCGTGATGAGCGTCGGCGAATACACCATCAGGATAAGAACTATCTCATACTCGATGATACGTTGTATCGGAGAGGTGTAGATTGTGTCTTGTGTCGATGCCTCACTCATGAGGAGGCCATCATAGTGATCAATGATTGTCATACAGGAGCTTGTGGCGGTCACTTATCTGGGTTGGCAACAACCCAAAATATTTTACGAGAAGGTTACTTCTGGCCCACACTTATCAAACATTGTATCGAGTCGGTCAAGAAGTCCCATCCGTGCCAAATCTTCTCGCGGAAGATGAGGGAACATCCAGCTCCTATGTTTCCTGTCATCACAGTTGGTCCCTTCACCAAGTGGGGGATTGATTACACTACATGCAACCCCATTTCAGCAAGGGGGAACCGCTACATCATTGTAGCTGTCGACTACTTCACTAAATGGGTCGAAGCTATGCCAACGTTTAAATATGATGGAGAGACAACAACTCTCTTCTTATTCAACCAAATTATAGCATGGTTCGATGTCCCAAGAGAGATTGTCACTGACCATGGCAGTCACTTTCAGAATCAAATGATGTCCGAGTTAACATCAAAGCTTGGGTTACGGAAAGAACATTCATCACCTTACTATCCCCAAGCCAATGGGTAGGTGGAAGCTGTAAACAAAACTCTTAAGACGATTCTACAGCGAACTATCAACTCAACCAAGTCAAACTGGAATTTGATTTTATACTCGGCATTATGGGCTTACCAAACATCAGTTAAGACTGCAACCGGTTTCTCACCTTTCAAACTCATTTACGGGCTGGAGGCAGTCTTTCCCATCGAATGTTAAATACGATCTCTGAAATTAGCAGTACAGTTATTGCCAGACACTTCTCCACTTGAAGAGCAGTTAGTACACCTTGAGCAGCTTGATGAACAGCGTCGCGATGCGGCTCTGGCCAACGAGGCTCATAAACATAAGGTCAAGTGTCAATATGATAGGTCTGTTCATCCTCAGATTTTTTCTGAGGGTTACCTTGTCCTGGTCTACGACCAAGATAAGGACCCCCTGGGGGCAGGAAAGTTTAAACCCATATGGTTCGGACCTTTCATTATTAAGGAGGTTTTAAAAACAGGCGCTTATCATTTGGTCAATTTTGAAGGGAATGCTTTGGCGGAGCCTAGAAATGGGCTCTACCTCAAGAAGTATTACTCATAGAAAGGTCACTGTGGGTAACTTTTTGTAACATATGTATAGTCTTTGTACTATTACTTTTTTACATTTCTTTTGAAAAACGTGTTATGGATGTGTCATTGATGTTATCTTTCATCAATATGGCAGATGTCAAGTGAGTTCGAGGTGTTCGTTGGGTATGCGGACGGTGCTAGTAGACACACGCGAAGGCTTGCCTCTGCAGCTTGGGTAATATTTACACCACAGGGTCAGTTGTTATCTTCCGAAGGGATATGCTTAGGTGACGCCACCAATAATGTTGCCAAGTATAGTGCAGTTATTGAGTTTCTTCGTGACGCTTTGTCATTGGGTATCTCTCGTCTCCAGGTCTATCTAGACGCTCAACTGGTTGTGTCGTAGCTAAACAGAATATACCGGGTCCACGATCCGACTTTACACAAACGATTCCTTAGGGTACGTCTCTTGGAACGCAGCTTTGATTATATTACATATTTTCATGTTCCTAGGAGTCTAAATCAAGTCACAGATACTCTAGCTAATCACATTTTAGATTGGCATCTTGCTCACATATAAAAATATCATGGACATAAACATGTAAATAAATTTGTGCACACATAATCCATAAGACACAAAAAAGAAATAAAAACCATATATAAACATCATAAAATCCTCAGAGTACATAGATGGGCGCAAGCGCCTCAAAAAGTGGGAACAATAATGAGTCACTGGGCTTATACCCTCAAAAAATATATACATATCAGTGCTCATGGCACATAAAAGTCTAAAGTATGTTCAGGGCCTATGGGCCCTGTTATAATCATGTACAACCTGGCCCAAACGCCTAAACAATCGGACCCATGTCTAAGGTACCCCCACAATATGAGTCTGCAAGGAAGGCGGAAGGTCCTCTATCTCTACCATGGGAACTGTGTGAGTGAACGTAGTAAATTTCCACTCAATCTACCTTAGGACTCTCTCGGCCTCTCCTACTAGGAGGTTCTCGGCTACTGCTGCTCCTCCCACGGCGGCAGCTGCGGGTTCTGGCCGTGGGCAACGCCTGTTCCGTGCATAGTCGACAGGCCACACGGGTCCCACATCTGCATACAATGAACGTTCACCCATCAAAAACTCTGGTATACAAAAACATGATATATATATAAAAAAGACATAAAAATTACATATGCAAAACAAAAAAAACTATGTAAGTGGAGACTTACCCATCTCCCCTCGCTCCTCACCAGGAGGCACTGGTATCGCTGGATCTATGGAAAAATCGATCCCCGCGTATGGGTAGTCCTCAATAGCTGGGATCTGCCGTGACAGCCAAGCAAAAAAGTCGTCGTTGAAGGCCTCAATGGTCCTTCCACCACCCTATCACGGCAGTAATGCTGCCCATCTGCATAATGCGGGGAAAGTGCCCAGATGTCCTCGTATTGTCAGCCGAGGACTAAAACATGGAACTCTCTCAAAGAAAAATGAACACAAGATGGTCCCAAACCCGAAGTTCCTGTGTGTCCGTTGTCTACACGCTGTCAGCTGAATCTTCATGCTCTCTAGTAGTGTGGTACTCCAATCAAAAATTTGTGCATTCATGCACTGGATTGCACAGTTCATCTGTGCGCGCGAAACCTGGTGCACGACTGCAGAGACGGTAATCCGCCCAATGAGCGATAAAATAGTCTGAAGGGAGAGGCTGGTGATCCTACTAATGGACACCAAGGAAGTTCTCTGATCGGTCCCAGCCTCACAATACTCCTCTATCAACTCCGATACTTTGCTCGGCCCCGTAGGAAAAGTTTGAAAGTTGACTGGTTCCCCTCTCCTCGAGAGGCCAATCAAAAAGTAAATATCCTCGGTGGTCGGCACCAAGGATTGCCCCTCTAGCATGAAGGCCTCTGCATCAGGGTGCCAATAATCAACCAAGGCATTCAGTAGCCTTGGTTGCACGCACATAAATAGACACAAAAAGAATTTTACCAACCCACACTACGTCAGCACGGCCATAACGTTTGGATCTGCAGCAACTAACTCATTAACGGCCTCGTGCTCCCTCTCCCTCCAATGAACATACATCCTGCCAACAAAAAATCAAAAGAGGGTCAATGCTTCAACATTTTCTTTACATAGGGGGTACCCGTGGCCTGTAGAGGTGACAGTCGTGGGTACCCACGGGAAGCAATTTCTCTGCCCGCGGGTACCCGCGGGCTGTCCCTAGACAACCCGCGTTTGCCTAGGGCCAACCTCTTTGAGGTCGATGCCCACACCCAAAATCAATTAAAAGCAATAAATGAAGTATTGAATTGCAAGACAAGGGATTTTGTACTTACTTGGTCCAAACAGAAGTCCGTTTCGTTCACCGTAGCTCCCGGAATCACGATCTTTGGCAAAGGGGGTCTTTTGGCTCCAGAGTCAATTTCCAAATCAGCAATGGTGATAATGAGCTGCCAGCTTTTATTTATAGACTTTTTGGCCTCTTTTTGTCACCTTTTTGGGCCCTTTTATCAGTTTCATTATACCAAAAACCATTTTGAGTGATACAGGAGTTATATGGGAGGGATTTGATCAGGTATTGGGACAATTTTTATTAAGTTTCGAAAAATAAAAAAATAAAAATATATTGACGGTCCATAATTTTTTTTTTTCAAAAATCAACTTGAGCATATAGGGTAGGATTTTCATCCCAACTGCTGCATCTCGTTGTCTTTTGTTCTTATGATATAGGATCGATCCCATCCGGTTGTGACACGGAACCGTCATATCTACCCTAGAAGTGTCGCAACTTGGTGGTAGAGCTTACTGAAACATGGATGCCCTAGGTAGGTCCTGGTTGCATTATGGTGTCCATGCCGTTTCTAACAACACTGTAGACTCGGGAGTCCGTATAGTCTTTCCTGAATACAAGTTTGAGCCTCATTCGCATGGGTATGTTTCACTCTTTGTCTTACCCTCTGGACTCCCAAAACGTAATAGGTCTCCTTTTAATCCCTTTTCAAACCCTCTGAACATGAAAAGATTGTCGAGCGATCTTGTGGCCTTTCACGCTCGTTAAACTGAAATTTGAAGTCACATCTGTCCGGTGGTAGTTTACCCCTTTTTTGGTCCAGACGGTCAACTGTACGAACAAAGGTATACTCTATCGAATTTCCATTCTTTAGAAGAGTATCCTCAGGTATAATTTTATTCCTTTTTCGGGCCTGAGGGACTAAATTTACGAAAAAGAAACCCCCCCGAAGTCCATAGTTAAGCTCTTTTTAGACTCCCTAAAATTGAAAAGATTGTCGAGTGACCTTATTCTTTCACACTCATTAAAATGGTCCAGAATAAAATTTCCGACGGAGTCCATAGTTAAGCTTTTTTCAGACTCCTTAAAAGTGAAAAAATAGCCGAGTGATCTTGTCCTTTTCACACTCGTTAAAATGGTTTTGAATTGACGTCTAATCGGTGCTAGTTTACCCCTTTTTCGAATTGACTAGACTACTGACAAAAAAGTTACCCCAATGGAGTTTCCTTTTATGCTTTTTCAGACTCTCTAAATATGAAAAACCACCGAGCTTCCCTTCTTTGGGCTCGTTAAACTTACATCGAAGGACGTTACCATTGTGTGTTCTATCAACCGCATCTGCATACCTTACCCATCAGTCTAGTAACAGTTTGCGTTTGCGTCTTAACACCTTTGGCCACCGGAGGATTTTTCCCGAGTATCATTTCCTAGAACATCAGTCTTGTCCTTGTGCCTTGAACTAGTATGTTTGCAAAACTCATTCCTCCATTGTAACGTAATATTCCTTTATTCTTTTTCACAAAACATAAAAAAGAACAAAAAAATCAAATATACCCCAAAAAGAGGATGGGAAAAGTATTTTCTTCATTGGCAGCATCATGAGTTGCCCTTGAATAAATCACATCTGTCCATTTGATTCATCATACTATGGGATGTAGTACGACCTTAGGAAGCTTTGCTCGTTATATAGAGTTGTGTCCTCCACCGTTTGGTTACTCTTCCAAACATATGGAGAGTTTGCGTTGCCTCCTGCTTCGTAGACTTATGATTAATAGATATGTTGCCTGAGTCTTATCACTTGTCGTGCTATTGTCCAAGGGAAGTTTTTTACTAATCCTGAGTCAACCCCTCTGCAATATGTCTCTTGTCCGCATACCCGGCCATCCTGAACGTCCAATCA
>JASDQU010880693.1:23283-34825 GCA_032191745.1 Picea mariana
CGAGCTCTGAAGTACAGCCATCAGGCCGAATCAGCTTCTGGGAGATGGATACTTTCTATGTATATCTTTCTAATTTCGAGATGTAGCTCCGCTGTGTATTGTTCGCGGCTACTCTTTATAGTTATTTGACATGGATCTACAGTGTATTTGATTGGTAGCCATGGTTCTATTTTATCCCGAGCATGGGTATGCCCGCCTCGGTGAGACATTTGATTTTTTTGCAGATGACACCTCCTAATTCCTGATTCCTGGGCTCACTCATTCAGCATATCAGTACAGATTGGTAAAGAATTGGTAATGTATTTCGGCCATCAGATGCTCTTCTGACCTCACACATTAGGGGGCATCTGTTATAACCCTAAATTTCACCACACATGCTTACCTGGCATCAGGCCAACTCATATCCCTTCTTTCCCAAAAAACTACTGAACAACTCTTCTAAAAACNTTTGATATTTTTGCAGATGACACCTCCTGATTCTTGATTCCTGGGCTCACTCATTCAACATATCAGTACAGATTTGTAAAGAATTGGTAATGTATTTCGGCCATCAGATGCTCTTCTGACCTCACACATTAGGGGGCATATGTTATAACCCTAAATTGCACCACACATGCTTACCTGGCATCAGGCCAACTCATATCACTCCCTCGCCAAAGCCATGCTGAACAAACTCTTGAAAATCCTCTTAAAACAAGTAGAACGCGCCCTAACTCACTACTGCACGCGTTTGAACGCTGGCAGGCCTTCTACTGCATGCGTTTGAACACTGGAAGGCCTTCTACAGCCCACGTTTACCTAACAAAGCACAAAAACAAAAAAGTTGCCGACGGGACAAAAAGATATGGGTCAGTTAACTGAAACTCCTGGCCATGCATGGCCGAGGGTTCATCCAAAACCCTTGCTCCTTATAGCCTATAAAAGAAGGGGTAGGGGTACTATTTGGAGGAGGAAAAATCATAGCAAAGAAACTCTTCCCAATTGCCGAATCCATTTGTCCCAACCCTTTAGCCTTTCCTCAAGCTTAAGGAGAATTAAAGAAAAGCAGTTGGAGGACAAAGAAGAGGAGGAGCCCAGGATCAGGATCGAGGAGCGGTGGTCGGTCTCTATCAATATTGTAAGTTGATTCATTTTGATATTAATAAAATAATACTTTTCCCGTCCCAAATGCATGAGTTATATATGAGTTATTTGATTTATTCTTAATCTCTAACCCTCAAGTAGAAAAATAGCATGCATGCATAGTGTTTTGTTTTGATTGCAGGATTGTTTTTGGAAGGAGTAGCTCGAGCAAGCGGACAAAGTGCAATGGTGGATCTACACCAAACATCAGTAAAAAGGTTAGTAGGTCCTTTTCATGCTTGTGTGTGAAAAAGGGGTTTTAGTTTTGGGGTGATAGGTTAAAAGTCATTTCTTAAAAGGTCAAAATCTACATGCAAGTTCAGCCCTAGCTTGTTAGTCCGTAGGGTATTGTTTCCCAACAACAAGGTCTAGAAAGCATATCGGCTACCTTGTTACTTGTACCCTTCTTGTACCTAATTACCAAATGAAATTGTTGTAGAAAACCCATCCATCTGTAGTGTCGAGATTGTTACAATTTGGTCTGTTCCTAGAGATACTGTAAGGGCTGGTGATTTGTATGTATAATGGTTTCCTTCAATAACAAGTAATGCTTCCATTTCTTTATGCTTTCAACTAATGCATACAATTCTTTATCATATGTAGGATAGTTAACAACAACTTGGTTAAAATTATCAGAGTGGTAAAAGATAGACTTACGATATTGCATCAATACTGCACCCATGGCGTATCCAATGGCATCTGTCTCGATATCAAATGGCTGTTGAATATTCGATAGTGCTAATATTGGTGTGGTACTGATCTTCTCCTTCCAAATGTTGAAATCTTTTGTTGCTTTCCTTCCAACTGAAAAGTGTTCTTCACATTGGTTAAGGCATGCAAAGGAGCTGCGATAAAGGAGAATTTGGGAATGAATCTAACCCAATATTGGACTGCACCCAAGAAGCTTCAAATCTTAGTTACACTCTTTGGCTTAGGCCATTTCAAAATCAATTCAATTTTGGAAGGATCAATCTTCAATTGTCCTCCTCCCATGATATGACCTAAGTATACAAGTGCAGTCTTGCAAAATTCACATTTAGACATTTTCACATACAACTTTTCCCTCTGCAAAGTATCCAATACTTGTTTTACATGCTTTACATGTTCATCCCAAGTCCCCTTGAAAACAAGAATGTTGTCTAAATAAAAAATCACAAATTCATCCAGGAAAGGCCTGAATACATCATTCATCACATGCATGAAATTTGTCGGAGCATTACAAAGCCCAAACGACATAACTAACCACTCAAACAATCCTTGTTTGGTTTTAAAGGCAGTCTTCCATGCATCCTGTTTTGCAACTCTAATTTTATGATATCCACTACACAAATCCAACTTAGTAAAATAAACAACATTCTTCAACTAATCAAGTAAATCATCTATGCGTGGAAGAGGGTATCGATTTTTCACTGTGATTTTATTTAAAGCTTGGTAATTGACACACATTCTCCATGTGCCATCTTTCTTTGGCACCATCATGATCGAAGTACCACAAGGAGATGAACTGGGCCTGATGTCCCCTTGATCCAATAATTCCTGTACCTACTTAATGATCGCTATCATCTCCACAACTGGCATCCTATACATTCCCACATTAGGCAAAGGAGAATCTTGTTGAAGATGTATCTCATGTTGGATTTCCCTCTTAGGAGGTAATCCATATGGTTCCTAAAAAATATCATCATACTTAGAAAAAATATTAGTTAATTCATGTTTATGAGATGAATCACATCCCTGAAAAGCGTCAGATGTCCCAACATCTTTCTCTTTGACGACCATGATTACATATCTCTTATTAGTGGTTACGAGTCTTTTCATTTTCCCTACACTAACAAGTATCATATTTACCCTCATGATGTGAGCTCTAAAAATATATTCCACTCCCCCTTTAGTAAGGTGGTATTTGTTCTCATGACGAAAGAGGATTGTGTTTCTATCATAAAGATACAGACTTCCCAACACTCTGTCACATATATCAAGCAGTACAATATCCAAATCTACTTCATCATGAATTAAATTTGAAGCAATAGAAAATCTGACCCTACATTGTTTGGTGACATTAAGTTTGGCTTTGTCACATACCCAACCAAGAGGGTAAGGCTTTGGATGTGGTTTTGTTACAAGACCCATATTCTTAACAAGGTCTTGAGATATTAATTTTACTTGGGAACCCGGATCAAATACTGTATCTATATTAGTATGTTTAGATACAACTCGTATATGAAATAAATTATTCCTCTTTCGTTCATCATTATGAGATTCATCACTGGAAATTGAACTAGCATGAATATATTCTTTACCTTGTACTCCAGCCATTGTGATCTTTCCTTCATCTCTTGATTTGGAACCAAGATCTTGTTGCACTATAGCAACAATGTTTGTCTTCCCCTTTCCATTGAACTATTTCGGTTTCTTTTCTGGATGTAGTTTCCAACAGTGTTCTTCATCATGACCGCTCCTCTTACAATGAGTGCAATATGGTTTTCCTCCTTCTCTTGCTACTGTAGAGGTCTTCTTTCCCTTCCTTTTAAACTTCTTGAAAGTCTTCTGTGGGAAATTGGAAGGTTTCTTCATGGGATCTTCTTGAACATGTTTCCCCCTGTTCTCAAGGTGAGTGGCTTGCACACAAACTTCGTCAAGACTAGTGGGTTTAAAAAAGAGAAAAGTATGAAGAATATAACTATGAAGTGCACCAATATACTTCATTAAAGTTTCATAAGAATCCAAAGGAATATTCAATGCTAAAGATTTCTTCCTAAATTCTTCTGTGAAACTTTGTACGTTCTGACCTTTATTCTACTTCAACGTTTTCCATTCCATCATTACTTTATGTAAATACCCTAATGGATAGAACTGCTTCCTTATCTCTGTTTTACAATCCGACCATGAGGAAAGAAGATTACCATACTTACTCCTTTCATGTAGCTTTCTTTCCCACCATACGAGAGCGGTGCCTTCCAATCAAAGAGAAGCCAGTTGCACTTTAACTTCCTCTTTGTCAATATGCTAAACCTGGAAATATACTTCAACCTGTCAGATCTTAAAAGAGGCTTTATGGTTAGAATGTTGAGAGTGACGAGAATTCTCAGACGAAGAAGAATTAGAACTTGAAGGCGAAGACAGAGGCTCAGGAGGGTCTCCTCCAGCCCCTTGATTTACCGAAGCATAATCATCGGGTGGTGCTTCCTTTTTCTTCTCCTTCTTCTTCATCCTCTTCTCGTAATCTCCGTACATTTGTTCCACCATTTCTGACATGCGATAAAAGACCATGAGAAATTTTTTCTCATGTTCATCATGCTTGTATTCTTCTTCCATCATCTTCCTTTGGGATCCACGACCAAATTCGGGATTGAACATCTTAAGATTTCATTCACCCTTATTATGCTTGGCTCTAGTAAGCATTCATACTCAACAATTCAAGTCAAAGACGACTGCTCTGATACCAACATGATCCAGGATCTTCTCGTCAGGTGACTTATTAAAGAACTGTATTAAATGACAATAAACAAAAGTACACAATAAAGAAGGAAAAACTCACAATGAAAGAGACATAATCATGAAATATGAATACAAATAACTTGATAACGGAGTTTGTCCCTAGTGGACTACGCCTTCGGGTCCTACTCTCCAATGGGTAGGTATTTTTATCAACTCCACAAAAGAATTTTGCAAAATACATAAGTATACCTCATTCTGGAGTTAAGCCACAAAATCTTTGCTCAAATCAGAAAACTAACACCACCACTGCGTTTGTGGCATTGATTTACCTAAAAATCATTGTCTCCACACCTCAATCCGAGTTGGACACTTTCAGGCCCCCAAGACACCCCTGCCTCAGTTTTCGTACCACTACTCCTACAATTAATGATTGACAGATCTCAAAATCTGTGCCAAAATCTATAAAAATATGCCCAAATATGTATTGTATGGATGTGCTCAACTTGCCCTTTCTCCTTTCTGTTATCCATTCTGAACTCTGGCGAGACCCCCTTCTTATACCATTTCTGCAAGTGGTTAGCATTAATGAAGTTGTTGGTATGTTGGTTGGCATAGCTAAACTTAGGCATTGGTTGGGCAGAGGTACTGGGATCAAATTGCATGGGCCTTCCCTTTTTTGGCAAAAGGTTACAACAACTTTGGTGCATCGTGCCAAATCTGGTGGGCGGCCACTAAAATAGCGGAAAGGTGATAAATGGAGGTGGATATGGTGGAGAATAGGCTATATTTGGCGGTTGGTTGAGTTAAGCCCCTAGGAAGGTGGAATAATATATTCATATGGTGCAATATCATGTGAACAGGGGTTGGGCCGAAGGCCTAGCCCCTCTCTTTGTCGCCTTAGTTCAAGGTTTGAAATTAAATAATAATTAAATCATATTACAAACAATAAACGTTGTATGGTGTAATGGTTGGTGCATATGTGTGGTGCCTTTGGGCTAGTCAGAGGTCATGAGTTTGAGTCTTGGGGAGTCAATAACAATTTTTCACATACCAACCATTGGAGGGGTGCCACGTGGCACCATATAATTTGTCCATAAAAAATGTCACTTGTCACCACATGATTCATCCATGAAAACTGACACGTGTCATCACTTAACTTCCCACATTTATTCCATCCTTTCCACATCATCTGGCCAACTCATCTATGCCACATTTCACCCTTGCAGTGGTTCCACGTGTCACTTTGACTTTTGCCTTTTTGACCAAGTTTGACTGAACTTTGACTGCTTATAACTTTTGATCCGTAACTTCGTTTGACGAGTCGTTTGCACCATTAGAAATCTTGCGACATGCTCTTCATGATTGTGCTATTTTTACTGATTTTTAGGAACTATGAAAATTTTCCCTTTTGTTGTCTGTTGAATCCATTCTGCGCGTTCTAAGTTTCTTCTGTGTGTTCTGAGTTGTCTTAATATTCTCTGCGTCCTTTTTGGATCATTGGGCCATCCCCCTTTCATCACCATCTTTTCAAATATATCCCTATCATGGAATAAATACCGACTATCACCAACACCCCTGTCCCAAATATCTGTACTTTGACCTCTCATCCATTCCTTTGTAGTCTCACCCATTCAACATAGTTTACCTAATATTTTTTCGTCCCCCTGACACCAGATCATGTTTTACAGTTGCTTCCATCATTTCATTTTCCCCCAACCAAGGGAAATTCTCCAGTCCCATACATCTTGAACATCATTCATGTCACCATTCCATCCATCCTCTCCTCCATCCAGTCCCTGACACCTTTTTGATCGAATCGATGTCGAGAATCCAATTGATTATTGTAGTTGTGCCTCTATCTTGTGGACGTCAACATAGATTTCCAGGTAGGTGGTAGTATATTGAATCCCATTCCCTTATTAATGATCAGTCTCGAATGGCACAAAAAGAGTTTCCATCGCTTTTTGATGGAATTGACCCCATGAAATTCAAATCCAACAAAGTTTCATGTTACAGTGGGTCTTACTATGTGACCATTGCAGTTTTCAATAATCGTTGAAGACTTCTAAATTTTATGGGTCATCAATTCCTCCAGGTGGTTCATACCTAGATTCAAAGCCCGTTGAGTAATCAGAACCATCATCTGTCATTTTTTGATGCCCCCAAGGGCATTGTAGACATCTACTTCATAAAAAATACTCAGTTTTCGTCATTTCATTTATGGTTTCATGAAATGAACATGTTGCATGCCCGCCTCGTTTGTAAAAAGAATTAGATTTTAGGTTTTTGATATTACTTGATTCCATTCAAAATCCCCTTTTCCTCCAATGGATTTCTCTCACAATTCTTCTCAGCAGTAGCTACAAATATCCTATCTCGTGACAATCTCAACAAGATAAACATTGATATATTTCGGCTATACATATTCTCCTAGCCTCACACATCAAGGAGCATCTGTTATCACCAAAAAATTGCTCATAGAAATACAGACAATGGATGAAGAAACAACTAGCATAGAATTAACATACTTCCAGCATTTACAGAATCTATTTTAGCAAGATGATCAAAACTATATAAAAGACATGAATTTATGCACACTTCTAGCAAATCTAGCACATCCACATTTGCGGAAACCAAAACAAATACAAATGCACACAGTGCATGCCCCGCATGACTGTCCTTCAATAAATCCATGCATATGTGTAAACAATGCATTTATGAATTTGGTCGGGCCTTAACCACTTTCAGGATGAAGTGAGTCAAAACAAGACCCCAAGATCGACCTAAAATCTCTCATTGGGATGACTGAAAGGATGGTATGTACCTCTAAAGGACTCCCATTCACTCTTGGAACAAGTTATGAAATACCTTGCTATGGTCCTATAAATAGATGATCATTATATGCTAAAAAGGAAGAAGTTCATTGTATTTTTATGCTTCCCAATTACTCTTGGAGAAACCATTTGTTCTCTTGAGAATAGTTTGAGCAAGCATTACAAAGGGAAGGCATTCCACCTCTTGGAAATTTTTTCCATAGAGTTCTTCACCATTTTCAATTCAAGATAGGAGAGTAAAAGCTCTACTTTGAGGGATTCAAGATCCCTTCCTAGGAGTAATAGGGGATTCATAAATCCCACATTTCGCCTCTTGGTGTTCTCAATTTCAAAGACCATTCTCTATTAGATAACCATTCTTTGTGTCCAATTTCATGCATCCTTTGTTTATATCTTCTTAGTTTAGTTTTCTTTGTTTGTCATTGATTTCTTGTTCTATTTCTTGCTTTCTTGCTTGTGGGTTCACTAACCTACTAATCATTGTTTTGTGTTGCTTTTCTAGCCTATCACGAAAACTAAAGTGGTATCATTTCTATCACCCTAGTGACCAAAATACCCAAACATGGATGCAGTTACATGTAGTTGGGGTGCCACGAATATGGATATGACTCTTTTGGTGTCTTTCTCATGCAGTGGTATGCTATGCAAAGCATGTTGAGGGAGGTTAAGTTACCTTAGGAAAGTGATTAGGAGATACTTTGATTATTGTATTTTTTCGTATTTCAGTCCATATAGAGGACAATAAAGGATTAAAATCCTTTTTTGAGATATGATCCACCTTTTGTAACTATTGAAATTGATAATGATATGATGTGCTTCTTATTTATTGTTATTACAAGAATGATTTTAGTTTTTGTTTAACGTGAATGGTGTAAATGCCAATCTGATACGTAATTAGAAAATGAATCACATAATACATTGGCACATCTTGGAATATGAACTTAAGTAATATGATAAAAAAAAATCTCCAAAAAATGCACTCCAAGGAAACAACAAAGTAACATAGGGTTGTGAATATGATAATTACTATTTAGTTGGAATACAACCAGTTAAACGTCGAGACAAACCTGTAAGGACCAAATGCAGTGTGCAATGGAATCACAGAGTAGTTCAATAAGAACACTATACTCAAATAAATTATTAGTAGATGGGTTTAAACGCGCACCTCCATAAGCAATCAATTCTCATCTAGGCGAATAAAACACCCAAGTGTCAGAAGCCATATTATGAGTATCATGACTAGCACTATCTGCATACCCTACGAAAAACGATGAATCACATCACATATTCCAACCAAGTAGAAACACCATAAGCATCATTAATGGAAAAATAACATTTTACTATCATATTGTACAACTATATATAATAATTACAAAAATACTGGTTAAGCAAAGATGCTCAAGCATGGTACTTTTTCAAATAGAGCCAATTTCTAGGCTTGAAAAGTGCATTCCCCTCAAAATATTCTAGCTCGTATGCTCCTTTTTGTAAGGCACATATCAAAAAGTAAAGGCCATACCATAACGTATTAAACTTTTTTTGCCCCAATGCATATTTTTTCTACTCGTATACCAGGACAAGATCACCTTTAGAAAAAATCTTGGGTTCATGGACTTATCGTACTGACCCTTAACTCATTTTTTGTGCACTTCAATCGTAGTCACAGCATCCGAACATATCTCATCAAGTTGTTCTATATGGAAAAGGAGTTCTTCTAACTCAGTGGAGTCAGGTATAAGGTCTACAATGATATTAAGGGACGAAATCCAACACTCAATATGTAAAACAGATTTGAGCCCATGAACGAGATGGAAAGGAGAAAATGCTAGTAGTTATTTTTATTTCCATCTGATATGCACATAAATCTAGATAGAGCATAATGTACCAGTTAAACTTTCTTGCATTGAACATGCATTGAAGAATGGTTTTAAGAGACTTATTAATGACCTTGAAATGTCCATTCAACTACTGGTAATACAGAGACGAGTGTTCCTATCTAAAAGCCAACTTAGAAGCAAGTTTTGACATCATCTTGTTCTAGAAGTGACTACCATGGTCAGTGAAAATATCTTTCAGAACACCAAACCGATTTATAAATTGGTTAAAAATGAAGAAAGTGACAGTCTCACCATCGCTGGAAAACATAGGCATGGCCTCCACCTACTTTGTGAAATAATCAACAAACACAATGATGTAATGATGCAACCTAGCCGAAGGTGGGTGGCATGTCATAAAATCAATTCCCCACTTAGTAAATGGGTCAATGGTGATGACTAGAAAAAGAGGAGCAATATGCACGTGCATCTTTCGAGAAAATATCTAGCATGGGTGACACTTCTTGACCTCTTCTATGCAGTATTTAAATATTGACATCCAAAAGTACCCAGTACGCAAGATATTCTGGGTTGTTTATAGTACTGATAAGTGACTTCCACATGCTACATTGTGACAGTCATTAAGAACGACCTATGCTTCCTCGTGGGTTAAACAATGAAGAAGAATTGAATCAACTCCTCGACGATAGAAAGTGTCACCAATGATAAGGTAATTCTTCGTCTGATGGTGAATCAAAGATGGTTATCCTTTGAGTAATGCGGGGAAAACTTAAGATTCGAGAGATATAAGAGGATATCTCCATACCAAGGATTAGTAAACAAATACATAATATACGCTCATCAGGAAGCTAGTCAATAACTTCAATATCATCATTCTCTACTCTTCAACATAACTTCGGCAAATACTAATGACCTTTTGGATTTGGCAGAAAAAAATCCAAATCAAACTCCTGAAGAACAACAATCCACCTATTATACATCCCGCCAATTATTCACTGAGCCAAAACATACTAAAAAGGGTGAACATCGGCAATGACAGTCGCCTTGCATAAAGGAATATAATGTTGGAGGTGTTGAAAACATGAAATGATGATAAGGTCAGTTTCTCAACGTGATAATACTTTAGCCTAGGTCCCATCAAAGCATGACTCAAATAATAGATGACATGTTGTTGGAGATTTTCATTCTCTTGAACTAACACCATACAAATCAAATATTCAACTGTCGTGAGATATTGTAGAAAACATCTATTATAATCTGGGAAGATGAGCAAAGGAGTCGAAACTAGAGATTTCTTCAATGCGTCGAAGGAAAGTTGTGTTGACTTTTTCCCAATAAAATGGAACCCCCTTCTTCAATAGGTGCATAAAAATGTTTTTTGATATCAGCATAATTTGGTACAAAATGTCAAAGGAAACTCCCCTTTCCTTGTAGACTTTGAAGCTGAGGTATTGTGCGAAGGGAGGGAATTTATTTATTTCCTCTACCTTTAAAGGGTCAACCATGATCCCTTTAGTTGAAATGATAAATCCTAAGAGACATCTCGAAGTCACACAAAAAATGCATTTTTGTGGATTCAAGTGAATTTGATAGTGACAATGTTAAGGTCCTAACCTGCACATAGGTAGATCAATGTATTTGGATGTAATAAAGGTCAATATTAATGAGACCTTTCAATAAAATAGAATAAGGCAGATGTAAGAAAACCTAATAGAAGTTTCCGCTTCTAGAAGGATATTCCTCTAGATACTTCTCTTAATAGACATATTTAGTATAAATAAGGATCGAGGGTATGAAAACCCTAGCTTGGATATTATTGTAACAGAGCGCTACTCGACTGGAGGTTGCCCCCTCGAAGAGGCCTGTGAACATTGCTTTCTGAATCAAAGTGATTTTCTATTGCTATTCGTATATCATTTCTGTGTATTATGAAGATTATGCTGGATATTTTACTGTTATTCTTCCATTTCTAGCATTTTATTTCTGTTATGCATATTTTATATATCTGGTATCTTGCAAGTGGTATCAGAGCACTTTCCTTGGAAGAAATTGTGGGTATTTTTGTTTTCAGGGTAGAGACGTATTCCGACGTCTTTAAGCCATAGAGATCTGTCATTACGCGCATAAAACCACGGTTGAGAGATTCATACACGTAGGAAATACAAGTGGTTCTTAAGCGCACATCTGTTGGCCACCCTTGTAACCCCTGTTGGTACCCCTTCGAGTGGTAGCGCATCAAACAACACTTGTGTACAGATCAGCCTAGATTTCCTGAATCCCTCTTTAGATAAACCTATCGGTCGCCGGACTACT
>JASDQU010880694.1:14855-29905 GCA_032191745.1 Picea mariana
ATTTGGTGATCTTTGCCTTTCCAATATCTCATTCAAGATTGTTGAGCTATTCAAGAATTTTTTTTACTTCTCCACTTTATCTCTAATATCAACAACTTCATATTCTAACTTATGACATGAATCTTCCTTTTCATTTACTTGATTCTTCAATAGTTCCTCTATCCTTTTGGCTTCTTCAATTTGGGTCTTGATATGGACAATAATTTCAAGACTTTTGATAATCTCATCATCTACCTTCTTATCTTATTTTTCATTCTTTACTTTTGTGATCTCTTCTTCCTTTTCTTATAATTGACTCTTATTACTCTCTTCTTGTTCTTTGAGAATTTCCCTTAACTTCAAGATGTGCCTTTGACTCTTCTTAAGAAACTTTTTAGTTTTATCTAAAAGATAGCTATAATATATATAATAGTGTTCATTTCTATATTCATATAGACCTCTTTGAACTTTCTCTTTAAGCTCTGATAGTTTTTCTTCTACTTCTTCCATGGGATAACAATAAATTGATTCTATACAAACTATTTCTAGATTTTCTTCTTCACTTGTAGAGAAAAATTCAACATCATCACATTTTGAATTATTGCAATCAAGGGTTTGTGAAGATTCTTTACCTTCATTTGAAATGTCTTCAAGATCTTCCTTTTTTTCAACATCTTCATTTGAAATGTCTTCAACATAATCACATGATTCTTTGCCTTCATTTGAAATGTCTTCAAGATCTTCCTTTTTTCCAACATCATCACATGATTCATTGCCTTCATTTGTCTTGATGGATTTGTTTTCAGTATCATTCTTCTTGCTTTGTTATGTCTCCTCTAGCTTTAGCCATAGATCCTTGGCGGTAGTGAATTGTCCCATGCTCTCTTTGATGGGACTTGAGAGTCCACTAAGAATGGTATTGAGAGCTGATACATCATTCTTCTTTCCTTCCCTTTGAGCTGCAAACTTTGACTTGTTCTTCAAGGAAACTGATCTACCAATGGTTGCCTTCCAAGTACCCACTCCCATCTCTTTCAAATGTACTCTCATTTCTATTCTCCAAGTAGAATATTTTTCCTCATCAAGGATTGGAACTTCATCATCCATTTGTGTGTTTATGGATCTCCTCCAAGCTTGTTAAGGCTTATAGTAAAGGCCTTCTCTAATACCAATTGTTGGACACACCGACTACACTAAGAGGGGGGGGTGAATAGTGTAGGGATCTTTTTCTCAAAACTTCCTCTTCACAAAAATTATTAGTTAGCAATCACCATTTAATCATTATTTATTAATGTCATTCATAACCAACCAAATGTAAAGATACATCAGCAACATATATCAACAATATATCATCAACAAATCATCACCACAAGGAACACAATATGTATGTACAATTTTATTTTTATTACGAACTACAATCCTTGGGTTATCAACCACAATTGAATAGAGTACAACTCTACAAGAGCACCAGCTCTATAATGCAAGCCTTATCTTACACCCTCAACACCAACTGAGATGAGGCAACAATCCTCAATAGATATCAATATTTCAACAAGTATGTGACCTGTTGGTAGTGCAACATGCATATGTACGCACCCTACCAGTAGTACAATTCATGTGTCTATGCGTCCAGTCTGTACTACAGCCTGCGTATCACATATGAGTACTTAGAGTTTTCTCTTAAAGATGAACTCAGATCCTCTACAACCTTCAATCACATTCTCCTCTATCTTTCACTATCCAATCTGAACCATAACCAATCACAACACATCCAATCTCTCCAAAAAATTACTCATGCTCCTCAACAATACAATATGAATTCTACTCAATCATGTATAAGAAATCGACAAACTATAGAAATCATATTAGCACTGAATCATAAGAGTGTTTCTCATTCCATCAACCAACACAAACCACATCACAACAACCATACCAAGAATGAATTAAGCATTTACCACACAATAAGCAAGAGTATCCATCAAGACAACAATGTAACCATACCATAATTTATATAGAATATCTGAGCCCATAGAATGAAGATATGGAACCTGCTTCAGTATTCAATAACCTGTCATTAGCTCACACACAAGTCTTCATGACTTCATCCATTGTACACGCTCTATCTTCATTCATCCCACGTATGTATGTGCCATGGCTCATTTCAGCCCGGGTATACCTCAGAAACTAGGGTTTCTGAACTTCTGAGACTTTGTCGTCATGATCTCAGACTTACCAAAACATTGATGCATCCATGAGATCCTCTAGATCTCCCCCCTCTCAGAATAGATCTTCAATACATGCTCAAGAGATGCATTTACACAAGAGACCCTTTCCTCTTATTTATACTCTCCAAGTAGCTTCNTCACTCAACTTATTTCTAGGTCACTTAACCCATTTCTAGGTCACTTAACCTATTTCTAGGTCACTTAACCCATTTCTAGGTCACTTAACCTATTTTCCTCATTTTTAGGGTTAACCACTTTCCATAATTAGAAAGTTCTCCATTTCTTTATCATTTAAATATTCCTCCTTGACTTTGTCACCTCACTTTATAATATTGTTTGATTTTGTCACTTCACTTTATTATTCAAATAATCCTCCTTGACTTTGTCACTTTTCTTTACCATTTAAATAATAATTTATTCTTTGCAAGCTCTTTGACTTCTTTGACCTTTTGGGGATTCAAGCCTACATATGAGGGTCCTCCAACTTTGTAAGGCCATAAATCACAAACCATGAGGAGTTATTTGACATTCCACATACCACTGGAAATGTCATGACAAGCATTATCCATCTAGGATAGTTCCACTGACAAATTCATTGATCTTCATCTCATTATTCCACATATAAGCATGGGTTCTCCAACCATACTTCTAGGATAACTCAACCGTAAAGCGTCTTCTCATGAGGGATTTCACCATAAGGGGGCCACTTTGGAGTTCATCCATTTGTACTCATAATCAAACATGATAAGACAATAATGATTCATCTTTACATCAATCCAACAATGCATCATGTATCAATGACAACTCATTGATCTATCTTCAGCTATGCATCATGTCAATGACAACTCATTGATCCATATTCATCTATGCATGACATCATATGACTGTGATTCCACTTGACATCAATCATCGATCAATCAATCCTTTGGCATCAATCAATTCCTTGACATCAATCCTTTGACATCAATCAATCATCCTTTGGAATCAATGAATTTCTTGACATCAATCCATCACTTGACATCAATCCTTTGACATCAATTAATTAAACCTTTGGAATCAATGACAACATGATCCAACACCCTAGACTGCCATGGATCAAACATCTTTTCCATGCACCCCTTTTATGCTAGCGCCAAAAGTCTTCCAGCTGGTGGCGTCCACTTGAATATCACGAACACCACCAACAGGTAGTCATATGTGAAGGTTCCTCCCTTATCATGGGATTCCTCACAAGCCACTAGTAGTTCCTCCAGCAGGTAACTACACCAGTTGAATACAACACCATTGGCGCAAAAGTATTCTACTAAAAATGCATCTAGAGTGCATTGGCCCTTGTAATATGACCTCATAACCTTGCTAGCTATGATGTAACAGCTAGTCCTAACTGTCTCTGGTAGTATGAGGTAAATTTTGGTTGTGTTTTCCCCCCTCTGAGTGTGGAATCTTTCATAGAGCTTGGGCTCTCCTTTGTTTTTGTTGTGCTTACCAAGACCCTAGAATCCTTTCGACACATCCTCCCCTTCGAGGGATAGTCCAGTAAGTTGATGGATGTATTCAACATGGATTGGGTACCGCCTATCCAACCAAAGACTTTGGTCATGCACCCTATTGATCAGGAATTTGGTGCATCGCCCAACATCACCAGTGGTACCAAATACTGGTAGGTCTCTAAGGTTCATGATTGTCGAGTTGAATAGGTTGAAAAATTCTGATTTTGGCACAAATTGCATGCCTCCCAATTCGTTTGGATATATACTCCAGAATACGTCTATGTGCATCTGGGGGAACAATATTGGGTATGTTAATTCAATATCAAGGAGCTTGACTTGCTCCACCTTCCCCTTGATATCACCCATGACCTAGACTTGGGGGTCGCAGGGCTTGTCTGGTACTGCATCTTTAGACATGGTGCTTCAACTTCCTGTGGCTCTCGGCATTGTGGATTATGAGTTATCACAACTTCTGCGACAAGCTAAGGATTAGGGATCACGACTACAGTTTTCACAACTACAAAGGTTTTCTCGCTCTACAAAATTCATAAATTGATAAGTTCCTTGAAAACGATGCATTTTACGGTGAGTTCTTAGAGCCTTATACTCAGGCTTAGTGGAAAATTATAGCAATAATTGTTGTTCATAATGACCATATGGATGTGACTTGGATATTAGTTGTCTGATGGGATGAGTTAGCGGGTTAAATCCTATCAGCCGATTCTGGCATTTACTTGTGCGATTTGGATAGGGATGTGGCCGGTTTTAGACCTTTCCAATTGATGGGTGGGAATCCTGGCATGAATACCAATGCAATTTTCGATTATCGTGGCTTTATGGCTTAACTGGATTCAGATTGGGTACCATAATTGCAAGAAAGGTTGTGACTAGACTGGGTTCATTTGTTACATGGACCTAGATCACATTTGGATTTGTTCTCCCTGTTGTTGTCCAGGTATGAACGATTTATTCACCCTTTTCCTACATTAATTTATCAATCCGGGTGCGTATCCTTTCAAGGAAATGCACAAGGTATATGCAGGGGCAAGAGTACAATTCGTTCTGGCCAAGGGTTCACGATTAAGATTCAAAACATTACTGTCAACTAGATTAACTACAACTTCCGAAAAGTACTCATAAGAATCACACACTGTAACATCAAGCATAAACTGATAAATAACATTGTAACAACAAGCATAATATGATAAATAACACACTGTAACAACAAGCATAAACTGATAAATAACACACACAGGAAGATGCAACACCTGATCAGAAGAGTGGGCCCAACTCTCTGATCAGGGCTGCGTTGGTCACAGCGAAGATGAAGACAACAAAATAGATAGTGTTTTATAAATCTGAAAAAGGTTATTACAATCTCAATGGGGACCTCCCCAGTTACAGGAATAAACAGTATTTTATACATCAAAAGGGAGAACAACCTCTTTCCCCAAAACATGGTAACTGTATCCCCAAAAATATACATTAGTTGGAACAACACCAGTACCAGATGGACAGGATCAGTGAATTGCCCAAGATGGTTTAGAGATCTGCGACTCCAACTTTGCAGCCTCTTTATGGCTTGGTTGTTGTTGTGAAGAGCGGATCTACTGTGGGATGAAGATCTGGTCCTGTTCTCCAGAAGCTATGGTCAAACATTCGTTTTAGTGCTGCAAATAGGCAAAACTCCGCGACTTTACTTCATTAATAAAATATTCCAATAGACAAGGTAGGGGTATTTACGTCACAGATTTAGCATAGTAAACATAGGTAAATAAGTGCAAAAAGGTCAAAAAGGTAATGGAAATGCAGTAGAAAGATAGCCCGATTTGGTGCCCAACATCTCCCCCCAACCAGCCTTTTGCATGCCCTCATGCAGTTCACCACCTCTGCAAGTCTGGATTTCGCTGACTGTTGGCTTCCTAAAAAGGGGTGAGATCATATTCTTCAACCATCTCTGTCCTTGGAACTTTAAAACCATACGAAAGGTGGACTTCTTCCCACCAATCTTTCGAGATGATATACGTTGGAGTGTAATCTTCTACTGGCAACCAAATAGTGGGAATTTGAAACTAGAGTCCCATCCATCGGACCCCGCTTGTTCGGACACATGCCACATATCTGGGCACCCTGGGGAGCACTCGTGAAAAATTTGGTGCCCCAAAAGGTTCCTTATTTCGGACAACTGTAGGTGTCATCATCCACCTTTTCTAACAGCAATCAAGGGACTCTTCATGAAATGTGACTATTTGCTTAACGCAAAGATCAAGGCACCAATTTTGTGTCCTCATCATTCTATTTCTATTCACCTCAATTCCCAAAAAGGTGTTGTGTTTAGTGAACATGGTGACTGACCTCTCCGGTTCTCCTCTTACCATAAACGGCTTTGTAACCTTATTAGATTCAAATGTGTTAAAATCCTTCTGCCAACTGATCTAGTTGAAAGTGTAAGAGGTGAGGGCCCTTAAATGAATGTTTCCCACATACGGGACCGGATTGAAGTCTCTGTCCAGGCGCAACAGATATCCATGCAGGTAAAATTCACACATCAAATGTTGAGTTGGCACGTCGTGGTGCCTCATTATTCGGAGGAATTGTACACCATTTTATATTTTATAACTAATCTCATTTTTTATGCTCTCCATGCAGAATAGAAGAAAACGTTCATGTAAGAATAAAGAATAACAAGAAGCAGGGGGGTGACATGCCATCACCTCTTATTCCAAATTAAACATCTGCTCCTTATCCATTTTCAGCTCTGCCACTTGCTTTTCCAGCTACTACATCTTGAGTTGTTGCTTCACATGCCTTAAGCTCATGATGTTTATATGTTCCACATATTCAAAAATAGTTGTGGAGGCTCATTCCTAAGTTCTTCTGATCTCATTTTGATACTAAGCTGTAGTAGATTTCCAAGTCTACACTTCAACTGTTAAGGCATGCTCACAGTCTTCAAATAATCTCTCAACTAGGTCTGTTTGAGTAGCAACAGAGGTTATGGCTGCCTGGTCTGTCTGAGTCTCTGTTTCTACTCCTATGGCCTTGGACTTTCTAGCTTGCTGCTTGTATTTCTTCATCCTCTCCTGCATTTTGTGTACCTGTTTCCTTAGTTTCCTGACCTCCAACTTAAGCCGCATTGTCTCCTTAAATTGTAGCTGATGTTTTTGTTTGACTGGGAGTCTTACGACCTTCTCGCCTAGCTCTTCCATTGGCTCATTCATCGGGACCACTTCGCTTGGTCCCTCCTCTTCACCTATAGCTATTTCCTCTTGTTCCATGATCACCATGACCAATGGTGCCCTTGCGAGATGCTCTCCTGCTAATGTGTCTATTTGAGTATCATCCACCCCACACAGTTGTGGATTTTGTGATAGAATTGGAGGAATGGTGAGATCTTCTTTTGTATGCCGAAGGGAACGAGTTCGCCTTGCTCCTCTTGGAATAAAGGAGAAAAAGGAGAACTGGTAGGGATATTCAATATTCGGTCCTGAGGTCAATGCTGGTTCTTGTGGTTCAGCGCCAACCTCATGCCCTAGTTCTCCCAACACTTCTTCCATGGGCTCTATGGTCAGGGTGGTCATGAACTCTTCTTCATTATGGTTATCCTCCTCCATCAACTCCATGGTGACAGGAGGTCCTTGTGGAGTACCCTCGGTCACAATATCGACCAATTCACCCACTCCTTTCTCTTGCGACCCCGCTTTTATGGTTGTCATGCTATCAAATTGCTCTGCTAGTTCCACAGGCGAGGCTAGTTCTTGTGGGACAGCCTCAATCATGGTACTAATGGGCCTTTCTGTGTCAACTTCCACATCTTCCATTGGTTCCATGGTTTCAACTTGCTCTTGGGGACCAACCTCTTCCTCAAATGCTTCAGCTTCCATCTCCATCTCTTCTGGTTCCTCTTGGTCAACATAGTCATCTTCTCTTGCATTTTCCTCCTTCGTGGCTTCTGGTTCATCTTCCCAAGCAGCCACAACGGCTACTACTTCTTCCTCTATGGAATCCTGAAATAGTTCCCATGGGATTGGGATTTGTCTGATGGCATTCATTACTAAAATTTGAACTAGCCCATGGTGGGTGATGGTCGCCAATACCTATCACGACTCTTGAGCCGAATGTGCCATTAGGTGAAGGCTTCTCAATAAGAAATAAGTCACATTCAGTGAGAAAGCCTCTACTTGGGGAAATCGCAGGTGAGTTAGTATTCAAAGATGGTATTTGAATATGGTGGAGTATCTCCCTTCGCAATTCATATATCTCATGACGAACTCAGCTACTTCCTTCCATGGATGCGACAGTGAATTTTGGTCATATCCTCGACCCTTCTGCACAATTCTTTATCCTACCTATAAAAAGGATTCAGGAAACTCTGAAAGGACAGACCTTCTTGAAAACCATGGTTGTCCATTTTGAGGGAGTCCACTGACTTCTGCAATGGCTTCCTCTATCATAGGAATTTCAATTCCGCGGACCCGAGAGCTTCCTTCTCTCAGGTTGAGTGCAAACTCTGTTGCAATTTCTTCGTTTGACCTTTTCAACCTATCAAAGTAAACATTCCATATTGCATTCTCAAAGACCTTCCATACTTCTTGATTGTTCCAAAATCTCATTGTATCTTCAGGTTCATGCCGCACAGATCGTCCACCCATTGCTGCAAAGGCAGAATCAACATGATGAATGCAGTTAGCTGGTATGGGAAAATGACAGGGCTCCAAATCGTTGGCAACTGAAATAACGTCATATCTCTTTTGGGGATGACGGATGAAACAATACTAGTATGTTTGGAAATGATGACAGATTGTGGTGGTACTATCAGAAATTTAATGCAGCGTGTTGGGGAGGTGACTGATTATGACTCTGCACATACGAGTATGCATTTCAACATACCAAGTTATGATTATGGAGTTTCGAAATCATTGGATTTTGTTTGGTGAGGATCGTGTGTCATAAATGATTTTTCGTGGTATGTCGTCATTTATTATGAAGGTCCCCCCCCCAACTTCATTACGGCCATCCACGACACGTTTTGATGTCTTTTTGGAATATTTTAATTAAATCCATGAAAGTCGATGAAGACGTACCTAGGGACCTACCTTATGGTGGAGTAGCAACAAAAGGTCTGACGGAGTAATGGCAACATGGCATAATGGCAACAAGGAGTAACATCAACAGTGAGTAACAACAATGGTGGAGTAGCGACAGTTTTGGAGTAACGACACGAACGGAGTAACAACACTGGCAGAGAACCAACAGTTATAGAGTAATGACACTGGCAGAGTAATAGCAGTTGCGGAGTAACGACACTGGTGGAGTAATGATAGTTGTGGAGTAACAACATCGACGAAGTAATGGTAGTTGCGGAGTAACGGAAGTTGCGGAGTAACAACACTTAGTGAAGTAATCAATACACACCAATGGAGTAACAACAACATCTTTATAGTAGCACTGGTGGAGTAACAACACCGAGTGTTACATTTCTCCTGGCCATATTCCTTTGTTATTCCTGCAAATTACAAACAAGTAAGAAATAACAAATTTTTATTTATTTATTTATTAATAATTTTTTTTTTAAGGTAGAGTGAGAGTGTCCTTCATCCCAACAACCATTAAATCATATGAGTCAAAAAGGTGTTTGACAAAGGCATTTCTAGAGGTTGAACAGTGGTATAGTTTTAGACGGTGTCCGTTTACTAAGAACGAGGTATGATTCTCATCTATTGTAACTAATCTAACCATTCCATTGTCGAAGACTGCATCCACTTGATATGGCCCCATCCAGTGAGTGCAAAGCTTGCCTTTGAAATCCTTAAATCAGGAATCGTACAGTAATTCCCAATCTCCCACATGAAACACCTTACTTTTGATAAATTTATCATGCCACTTCATTCTCTGTTGTTGAACAGCAGTGGTCTTCTGGACAGCTACTAACCAAATCTCTTCCAACTCATTCATCTATTCCAGTCGGTGTTTCTGTGCTTCTGATGGGTCTAGGCCTACTTCTAGAGTTGTCCTGAGTGTACTGATCTCAAATTCCACTGGAAACAAGGGGACTTTCCCATAGACTAATTCAAATGGATAAAACCTAGTTATGTTTCGACATGTTGTTCTGTATGCCCATAAAGATTCTAGAAGTTTCTATGCCCAGTCCTAGCGATGACTTGATACTGTCTTTGTCAAGATATTTTCCAATACTTTGTTTGTGCTTTCTACTTGCCCGTTTTACTGGGGGTGATAGGGGGTTGTCACTCTATGTTTGACTCCATATTTCTGCATCATCTTTCCTATCATGTGAGATGTGAACTGTGATCCTCCATCCGACACAATTTCCTTTGGAGTACCGTATCAGGCAAGGATTTCTTCAAAAAGAAAGGCTGCCACTACTTGTTCTATTGCTCTTGTGACCGCTCTGGCTTCCATCCATTTAGTTACATAATCAGTGCAGACTAGGTTGTAATATTTCTGATGAGAAGGTGGGTTGAAGGGTCAAAAAAAATCAATGGCCCATTTCTCAAACAGTTCAAGGACTATCTGGAGCTATGGAGGCATTTCATCTACTTTCCCAGGTTGTCCCATCCGTTGGCAGCTATCACACCTTCGAACATAATCCCGGGCATCACGAAAGATGGAGGGCCAGTAATATCCCATTTACAGCACTTTAAGACCTATTTTTTTATCTGAAAAATGTCCTCCACAGGGTCCATCATGTGCATCCATCAGTATCTCATAGATATTATCTTTTGCCACACAACACCGAATATGTTGGTCAACCCCTGTATGAAAGAGATATCTTGCCATCCATGAATATTGGGTACTCTGGTGAATAATCTTCCTTTTCTCTTTATATGACAGATGACGAGGCACCTTCCCTGAAGAAAGATAATTAGCAATATCTGCATACCATGGAGTGTTAGAAGATACTACAAAAAGATGTTCATCTAGAAAATTATCTTCAATTGGTGTATCCTTACCCTCATGTTCTATCCTAGATAAGAAATNTGTAGTAGCAAGAGCCATCTTGTGATACAACCAGGGGTAACAGGTTTATTCATTAAATACCTGATAGCTGCATGATTAGTATGCACAAAGGTAGGATACCCGATAATGTAGTGCCGAAATTTATTGATGGCGTAAATGACAACAAGGAACTCTTTCTCAGTCATTGTGTAGTTTAATTCAGTAGGAGCCAAATTATTACTAACATAGTAAACTGTGTATGGTATTTTGTCCTCTTGATGTCCTAATACTGCACCAACTGCTATTTGGGAAGCATCTGTATGAATATGGAAAGTTAATGTCCAGTCTGGCCCTCTAAGGATTGGAGCACTACAGACCAATTCCTTAATTCGTGTAAAGGCTGCATCAGAGTCCTCTGTCCACACAAAATCTAAATCTTTTGTTAGCAATTGAAAAAGTGGATGTGCTACTTTAGCAAAATTTTCTATAAAACGCCTATAATAACCAGCACAGCCAATAAAGTTGTGTACCTGCGTGGGCGTTTTAGGTGTCAGGAAATGCCAGATTATCTTTGTCTTTGCTGGGTCCATATAAATTCCTTCAGCTGAGAGAAAATGTCCCAGAACAATTCCCTCTTCCATCATCATATGTCATTTTTTCATACTCAGTGAGACATGCGCTTGTATACACCTTTCGAGAACTTTTTCTAAATTTTTCAGCCCTTCAAGAAATGAATCCACATATGGAGTAAAGTTATCCATGTAGATTTCAACACTGTCATCTATCAAATCAGAGAAGATTCCCAAAATTGCCCTTTGGAATGTTGCAGGAGCATTACACAGGCCAAAAGGAAGGACTCGGTATGCGAATGTTCCCTAGGGGCATGTGAAAGTGGTTTTATCCTAATCTTCAGGAGCTATCTGGATCTAGTTATAACCATAAACCCATCTAGAAAAGAAAAAAACTTTTTTCCAGCCAATGTGTCCAGACCTTGATCAATAAATGGAAAAGGAAAAAGATCTTTCTGCGTTGCCTTATTTAATTCTCGATAATCCACGCATATTCACCATTTACCATTTTTATTAGGGACCATTTCTAATGGGGAGACCCATTGGCTATCTAATATGGGGTAAATAAAACCTACGTCTAGTAATTTCTGGAGTTCTTCTTTCACAACATTTTTTAATGCGGGGTTCATCCTTCTCTGAGGTTGTCTCATAGGAAAACAATCCTCCTTAATGTATATATGATGGGTACATGAATTAGCATGGATCCCTTTCATATCTGTATAATCCCAGGCAAAGGCCTCTTTGTGTTTCTGAAGGACATCCACGAGTTGCTTCTTCTGGGATTCTGACAGGGTTGGATTAATATTCAGGTTTTTCCCTGGTTCTAGTTCTACTGGGACACTTTCACTAGGTGCATCAATAGGTAGCTCCTCTGATCCTTCTGTTGTTTCAATTGTTTCCTGAGTCTCACAGCTTAGGATAGATTCTAAGAATTGTTGATTTGTTTCAAAAACAGAGTAAGGATCATCCATAAAAGAGGTGATTACATCATCTTTCGATTCTATTTTCAACTGAAGGGCTTGTCCAATAGTGAGAATTGGACTCAATTCCTCATTTTTTGTTTCGGACTCTTTCCTAGATAAAATTTTCTTGATTCATGCTAGTTTTATGGATGGGTTTGGTTCTGCAGGTGGGTATAACACTAAGTTCTTAATGTTGTGCCCATTGGAAATAACCATGTGCCCTGATCGACACCCATTGTAAGCATATGCAGTAGCCATCCATGGTCTACCCAAGATCAAAGGATGGCCACCCACAAAATATTGCATCTGTAAGACCAAGAAATCTATGGGATAGTGCCATGAATCCACTGAAATTGTTACATCTTCCAACTTTCCTATAGGTTTGACTGTGGATCGGTCTGCCAATTCCAATACTGTAGGCGTATGTTTCAAGTTACAAAGACCTAATGCATGCATGGTTTCAGTGGTGATAACATTGATGGCAGCACCTCAGTCTACCAGCACATTCGGAATATGTACCCCATTAATTTGTACAGTCAGAATTGGGTTCCCCGGATCTCCATACTTTTCAGGCATCGACTTTCCCGTCATGAAATCTGATAATTTTCCCATAACATGAATGGTAAGGGGATCTTTGGATTTATTTGAAGATTTCTTTGAATAGTATTCCCTAAGAGTCTTTGCCTATATTGGCACATCCTTCATAGATTGTAACAAGGGAATTTTAACAAATAAGTTCTGTAGTTCTCCTAATAAATCAAATTTGGCTTGAGGGCTTGATTTACTCAAAGTTAGTCTCTTTAGGTAAGGTGGTTCAGATTGATGTTGTTTTACAAGAGATGCCTGGTTTCTATCATTTTTTTTTGGCTCTTTACTAATTGGTTATGATTCCTTACCTTCACTATTGAGTTGTTCAATGGTAACTAGAGGAGGTTGAACATCAACTGTTCGCCCTGATCGTAGATTCATTTCATACAACTCTGCAGTGGAAATGTTGTATGAAGGTAGGTTAAGAATGTCAGTTTGATGAACTCCCCTGCTATTAGGATTTAGATTAGGTGGATTGGGAGCTGAGGACGGGCAGGTTGGTTACCTAGAGGCACATTAGAGGGAAGTTGGAGTTGTTTCTATGGCATCTATTGAGGAAACTTCCCAAGAGGGGATCCTTGCCAAGTTGGAGCCCATGGGGAGCTTGAACTGGCTTGAGGGTTCCACTGCTACCATGGTGGAAACTGGTATTGTGACCACATGGAAGGATAGGGCATGGACTGAGGATTCATATTAGAATTATTGAAACACTGAGATGGATCTGAGTACATACCTTGATTTCCCATTGGTGGTCGAGGTTGCCATGGCTTTCTAGACCCCATGAGGTACAGTTTCTCCATGTCTTTCCCTGTTCCTTGAAATACTACTTTCAGGCCTGGCAGGGAGGGGCATGAGCTTGTTGCATGATTTCACTTTCATATTTCACATTTCTCTATGGATTTTAGTGGACATTCCCTCTCTGGATGCTTCTTTCTACATGTCAAGAAAAATATCGCCATAGTCCTGTCCAATTCCAGCTGCTTCTATTTTACTTGCAACGTATCCATCTGTGCTGACAGGGTGTTGAGGATATCCGTCCTCAAATTGTCTAGCAGGTTTCTGATTTCTTATTTCATAACACCTCTGCCAGACCCTTTTATTGAGTGAATTCCTTGTCTATTTCTTGCAAGTCCTCTTGAGCACTGAATGCATAATTCACATATACCTTCGAAGCTTTCCTTAGAGATGTCTCTCTTTCCCACAATGTTCAATAGTTCCATTGAGTCCTCATGGAAAGATTGGAGGAGGATAATTTTTAGAATTTCCTTATCCAGGTTAGAGTGACCCAACCTCTATAAGGTGTACTTGAATCATTCCACACAATCTTTCAAACTCTCGTCTTCTTTTTGTGCAAACTTGAAAAGTTCCTCCTTAATGTTCCAGGATTTACAGTAGTCCTTGTATTTTTCCAGAAAAGTTGTTTGCATATCATCCCATGTGGAAATAGTACTTCCTCCAAGCCCCGTGAACCATTGCAAAGCCATCCCTTTTAATGTAGACGAAAAAAATTTTAACTTTTGGGCCTCCGTCGTGTAGTCATACCCTCAACACACTATGTCAAATTCGAATAGAAATGTGTCAGGATCTTCTGAAACAAGCCCATGAAAGTTTGGTAAGGCTGCTAATGAAATAGGCTTAGTGGGTGCACCAACTCCTAGGTTTCTGATTGGAAACTCGATAGTGGAGGTTTTGGGAGCCATAAATATCTTCCAATAACCATTGGGTATTTCACCAGACTCTGTAGGAGATGGATGAGGCTTCCTTACCCCTTGGATCTGAGTTGCTTTAGTATCACTTCCCCGGTCCCTTGGTGATGCAAATACTCCTTCAATCCCTTCTCCTATGTTCTGATGACTTGATCCCTTGGCTACAACCTTCTCTCTCTTGCTGGAGTGGTCTGAATCTGTCAAGGTTCTGCTTGCGACCTCTTCCCCCTCTGTTGCCAACATAAGATTTCCTTGGTCAGGTATGCCACTAGATGTTTCTTCAACTGCTGGAGGGACATGTTGTGTCGTATCACCCAAGAATGTTGTAGACAACATTGGTTGATCTACTGATTGTCCCTCGGACTTCACTCTTCGTGCCTTTGGTCTCATGGCTACGCGAGATGATGTTTTTGATTCATCCTTTTCTATAATCTCCTGGATGTAGGTCTTTCTTCTCAAATTTGGTCCTCCCTTCTTTGAGGCTTTCCCTCTGTCCCCGTTATTCGGTTCTTTGTTCATACAAGTGTTGGTATGATGGAGGGTATTGGCATGAACCTACAATGCTTTAGTCTTG
>JASDQU010880695.1:1871-16849 GCA_032191745.1 Picea mariana
TATACCATTTTTACTTTCAATGAGCATAATGTTTATATATAGATCTGTATATAATAGATATTAGTGGGTTTGGCTTGCAGGTTAGGCGGAGCTGGAGTTGAAGCTTGGCCCTCAGGCCCAGATTTATATCTAAATAAAGGGTTTCAGGGCCCCTCTTTCCCAAGGTTTTCAGGGTTGATTACAATATATATTTACCCTAAACAATTTATTCAGGGTCTCAATATAACTATTTAGAAGTTGTTAAAATTTCTAGGTTGGAACAATTCCATTCTTGAACTTTCCTTCATATATGCGGGTAGGTGGGTAGGCCCTGGTCCAAGTTTTTAAACCAGGGATCTAATACCATGTGTAAGGCCTCTTCCAACAGAGCCTTTATAAAACATAAATTAAAATAGAGAAATGCTATTCTAACTTGTTAACTAATCATTATTCAACATAATTAAAATTCATATTCAACATCATAATAAACCATATATTCAACATATTCAACATGACAATAAACCACTTAAAACAACATAATAATGAGAATACATACCTCTAACTGATGCTACTGCAGTTCTCCAACTCTGCCTGATGCTCTGCCCAAAATCGACTAACCTCCCAGCTAGCTAGGAACAGAGCCTCTCCAGCTCCCTAGCTCCAGGATTCCGTAAGGATTCTTGGCCTTCGAGCCCAAAACTCCCAGCAACATCTGTCCCCTGTCTCAGTGCACAAAACTCCAACAATTTCCTCCAACAAAAACTAGTAATACAGTCCTCCCTTCTCCAAATGATGCTCTCTCCCCCACCAAAATCCAAAAGTCCTCTCTCGAATGTTTTTCCTCCTCTTATCCTCCTTTCCCCCTCCCTCATTCACCGCCTTCTCCCTTTCATTAAGGCTCACCCACCTTATCCCTCCATTCAATGCCAACCACCTATCCCCTTCTCCTTAATGGTTCCATCATTCGATACAAAATATTAATTAATAATTTATTAATATCTCCAACATAAAATTTAATAATTTATTTAAACCAATATCCCTTAAACCAATATTTAATTATAATAATTTAATTAATTAAACTAATATACATTTAAAAAATATTTAATCAAAACAATTAATTAATTAATTAAACTAATATACTTTAAACAAATATTTAATTATGACAATTAATTATTTAACTAGAATTGTTATAGTTTTACCATGTATTCCTCCATAGATACATGTATTCCTCCATAGATACATTTGGCGTCGAAAGGTCTCCTTCACAACTTAAGATCCAATTCATGGATGGATATATCATTATTGTTAATGATTTGGATAAAATAAAATACAAAAAGATGAAAGACACAAAGAAATTTTAATTATGACAAAGTGAATCTCCATATGGGATCTATACTTTAGCCTTCGAGCGACGATGACTTTTTGCATTTTTTTTTTTTGGGTGTTTTCCGAAGTGAATTTTATAATCCTGAAAGAGGTTTATTAGATGTTTTTTAATCTTATAAACTCAACACAATTTACAAAATTCAATTCCATGGCTTGCACATATGAAAATGTGAATTAAAAAATTTCTCATCAATGAGGCAGTTTTGGCTTCATAGTTTACGAAAGCTATCAATCTGAAGGAAGAATAAGGGTTTTGAACACTTTTTAGAAATATATTGGTGTTCGCTATGCTCAATAAAAATAATTTGGTCATCCTAGGTTAGACGAAAAAGTTGTGGGCTTATTAAGGCGAAAGTTATGGAAGAATAGGGGTTTATAACACTTTTCAGAAATATATTTTCAGAAATATATTGTTGTTCTCTATGCTCAATAAAAATGATTTGGTCATCCGAGGTTAAATGAATAAGTTATGGGTTTATTAAGGAGAAATTTATGGGTTTATTAAGGTGAAAAATCAAGGGACTTTGTTGACATAATTCATTTTAGTTATTTGTTGGAATTTCTTTAAGTTTTTTTTTTTTAAATCTACAACTTGCACAATAGCCATTGTGATGAGTGTGAGTTTTTATCAAAGTAGTCCAAATCCTTCTTTCAAAGTGTGAAGAGCTATGAAGGTGTTGGATCCTCAATGATTCCCTATGACAATCAATGAGCCAAAAAGCCATGAAATCGCTGAACAATTATGAAAAATCCAAAATTCAGCTAATTAGAGAGGTATTTCGCTGCAAATAATGGATACATTACTTTTCATATTAGTCATTAAGTTTTCCTTAACTTTGAAATATTGTTTCATCAAGTGAAGAGTGAAAATGCTCATTTTAGGAGCTTGCTAGCTACCCAAGCCAGTGATTTTCCTCATGAAGGGAAAAATGTTGAGTTAGAAGGCCAACAAGCCTATGAAGTTTGTGTTTTACCCTTGATTTTTGGGGTGGGATAAATTTACCTTTCTCTGGTAGAGAAAGGGTAAAATTTTTTCTATTTCAAACAATTTAGCGAAGGAAAGGAAAATTGTTGTCTTGGGTGGCCAGGAGGCCTCTGAAGTTAGTAATTGGACTTTCTTGAGCTCTTACGTCAATTATTTACCCCCAAAAGAAAAATCACCTACCTTAGATAGTTGCTTGCTTGCAATATCTAGAGATTGAACATTATGACCATTAAATCCTATGATTGACTTCTTATGGGTAGATCACTCACATCCCAACACAATTTACCCTTTGAAGTGAACAATTCACTCTTTTTCCTATCAACTTAATGATTTGCATGCTTTATCAGGATGGATTCTAAGTGTAACTCTCATTCTTGGCTGAAAGGTGAACTAGCATTGAGGACTATTAAGGTTGAATGTTGCCCCATTTTCTCCCATTTCTCATTTTGTTTATTGCAGTGACCTCTTTCTTCCTTACTGGATGCTCTCTCTCCCTTATCTAGTGTTTTTACAGGCCTAAACATCTCTAGATCTATACTGGCCAACCTGAAAGTAGTTTAGCCATTTCTAGAGTGATGCACAATCCCTAGAGAGCCAAGAGTTATGTTTCCTTTAAAAAAAATTAATTTACAATTTTAATGGGTTTCCAAAGTAGAAATGCCAAGCTTTAATGTCAACCTTCTCTGGTGTATTTGTGAACGAGATCAAGAACCCTCCATGGTAGTTTATTTCCATCACTAGAAAAAAGGCGACAAGTCTCTTGGTGTTTGGAGTTGCCCATTGTCCAATAAAACCAATTTCTCCATAGAGATGTCAAATAGTGGAGAAAACAAGCATAATTCATTTTGAATTGTAAACATTGTTGGGAGAATTAGAATAAACAAGATTTAACAAAGGAGAATTGACTTGAAAACATTTTGGCTTTACCTCCGTAAATAGAGAAGTGAAGTGGAATGCAAAACTTAGTGATAATATTCCTTGTCGTCATTCTCATGTTAATTTAGTTAAGCTTTTAGGTTTATTTGATAGTATTTCTTGTTGTTTAATGGTTGTAGACTTCAATTCCACCGTTGAACTTTTATTGGAGCAACACATCCATTCCTTTACTCTATTTTTGCAAATTTTGTGCTTAAGTGAATAATGCTTTGTTTAAGAATGTATTGGAAGAAAATATTTTAGAAACCATACATTTGAATATATTTTTCATTAGTTTTATTGACTAAACTCTCCCATTTTATATTGTGATTTTAGTTGAAGGATTGGCACTTGAAGCTTACTTGTTGGTTTGAAATTCTCTCATATGGAGATGTAAAGCAAAAGGAATGGACCAACAAACATGCAAGGAATTGATGTCTCACACCTTACCCTCATAACCATTCCCTGGAGGATACATTAGTTTTATTGAAAGTTGCGTGAGTTCATGATTGATTGGTGCACCTTATGGAGATAAATCCAAGCCATTTTGATAAATAATCACTGGAACGATTATGTGCATTATGGGATGATTCTTGGAGAGTTTCCATTTAAATCTTGGTGAAATTGCCTTGAAGGAAGTCTCATTTAATTTGCAAACCTTTACGAGTTTTCCATGAATGCTAGTTGATGATATGTTTGAGCACTTACATTTTGTGTATGCACCATTTTATGTGCATATTTGTAATGAAGAGCATGAGAAAAAATATCTTAGGTGAAAGGAATTGTTTTTCACATTCATCACAAAAGGTTCGATGTACAAAAGCTTCATGTTGTCATTTACTTGCACTTCTTAAACTCTCTCAACAAAACTTGCATTATCATTTTTAATACCCGGGATTATGAAAATTGTGTGAGAGATCAGTGTATTGATGGCATAAGTAAACTTATCATTTTATATGTGTAAAAACATCTACAATGAGTGTTTAATAGATTTTTCATGTCATCTGTAGATTTTGGCAAAATAAAAAGGAAATCGCACTAGATCGAAGATGCCTTGGGTTAACAAACCTCAAAACTCTTGCATGAAGGCTTCCTATTTGCAGATTTATTCTACTTGTATGAAGGCATCAAGTTCAAAGGATGGAAACCAAAATATTGATTTGAAGCAAGGTGAGGACTCCACACATATGAAAATTACAATGAAGACATCCAAGGTGAAGCTTGTACAAACAATAAAGGGAAAATAGATCCGATGACCTCTATCCAAGAAGACTAAACAAAGAAGATGGTCTCTAGGAATGCACAAGTTCTAAGGCAAAAGAGGAGAAGTGGCATATAATGTACAAGTCACCAAACCGTAATGTATGAGGCAAACTAGTGCCCAAAGTTATTGTTAGGATTCTAAGCACTAGAGGATGAACCTTGGTTGCAAGTACATGTGAATGGAGGCAAATTTTAATTTTAAATGTTTCTATTGTAAATATATCCTCATCATCATATTTAAGATGATCAAAAAGTTTGTAAAGTAGAATGGCCTAGTAGGATGGGGATGCCAAGAGTCATGTAGGACGATAACAATTAAGTAGGTGGAAGACCAAAGTTCAAGTAGGTAGAAGGCCAAAAGTCATTGGGATTGATATGAAGGAAACATTTTCACTCTTGCAAATGGTTCTCTTTTTATCATTGTAAGCTATCTTCATTTGTTGAATTGAGATAGTGTTAGCTTGTGTTCTTATACTCTAGAAGGTTATGGGTGGTAGTGAACTATTCTCTTGATTCATAGTTTTCTTTAAGCTTGTAGAGAAGGATGTTGCAATCTATAGACTGTTCTCATTTTTTTAATATCTTTGCTTACTTATCTTATGAATTACTAACAACTTGATGTGAAGCAAGTATTCTGTTCGAAATTTATAGGCTATCCTTAGTCCTAAGAGTTACCATGGTGACAATGTAGATGGTAGACTATTCTCCTTACGATTTGTACTTCTCCCTTTGTTTCAGGTCAATTGATTCTTGAAATGCTCCTAGATAGGATTAGATAGGCTAGACTAATGCTAGATTAGTTTCATCTTGCATTTGACTACACAGTTTCATTTCATATTAATTCATAGAACTAATATGACAAGCTAGGACATAACTAGAAAGTTCACCATTTCAACAAAGAAAGGTTTAATTAGGCCTTTTCATTTGGTGAATCTATGAAGTTGACAAGGTACAATTTCTAGCATAAAAAAGAGGTAAATATAAAAATGATGAAAAATTTCCCACATGTAAAGAAAGGAGATATCACACTAAGGTACAAGTTCTAAGAGTTCCCAATAATGTGTTGTTGCAAATGCTAATTATATGTAGACTTGAATGGATGTTCCATTGAAAGTGAAGTATTGCATTAATGATGGAATGGCATGTGAAGAATAGGAGAAAAGATGGTTTCATGCAACTTCCAATAGACTCCAAAGCAATGAAACACAAAGGAAAAATGAATAAAAAGATTAAAAGATGAACCACGTAGTATTGGGTTTGTTCTTGGGGTTTTGCAATGGATGGAGTGTGCCATTTCTCATTCCTATCATATAATTGTAGTGTTTAGCCAATCAAACTGATAATAAACAATTTTCTTCCATGGCTAAGTGTTTGAAAAGAGTAGCTCATGTTAACTCTCATTGTTCCAGGAAATCATCAAATAAAAAATGGATGTGTATCTCCTACCTTTTTTTGATGAGATGCAATTACTATAGAATAACATATGAATGCATGATATATCTTGACCTCCATGAAATAGGTCATATATGTTTTATGATTTACTTTGTTGGACTATTCATGATTTCCCAAAGTTGGCGTTATTTTGGGTAAGAAATATTGTCTATATTTATTTACAATTGTTAAATCATTTTTCCTTCATTTCTCATAATACTTTCCTGATGATGGACCACACTGGCTTGGTCCGAAAGGTCGAAGATGAAAAAACTAATGCGATGAATCCGGAAGAACTATCTCGTCACAACAATGGTCGCAAAAGTCTTAGAACATAAATATTGTCTATATATTTAGATTTCGATAATTGTTTGTAGTTTGACCTCTATAGAACTAATATAGTTTTCTATTCGTGATGATAAACATAAGTTTTTTGTTGAATTATAGGGCTTCAAACAAGGGGCATATTTGCGTGTCCAAGATGTGCATACCAATTTGAGGGACAAATATTCTAAAGACCTACATAAATTTGTTTATGCAAACAACATGTTTTTTCTACCACCAAATCATGAGTTCAAATATCTCCTCAACAATCAAATTGATGGAAAAATTGAAAATAGAGGCCCTACCAAGTTTATTGGTCTAGGAAATTGGCTTATGAAATATGAATTTACAAAATCCAAATCTTGGGAAGTAGTTTTTTTTCTTTTTTTTAAATCGGGGGTGGGGGAAGGGATCATTAAGTTGAAGAACCAAATAAGTGAAGGACCGATATAAGTGAAGGGGTATATTTATTGGGTTGGGAAGGTCAAGAGGAAGAGAGATGGTGGAAAATCAAGATAGCTGTAGGGGAATATCAATGGGTTGTGGGATTTCTGAGTTGTGAGTCGATAGTGAGAGACGACCCTCTTTTGTGGAGTACTAGCCTCATCTTGGGGGTGACTTGCTGTTGAGATTTGGAACAACGAGTCTATGGTTGGGTGGAATGTCCATCCCAAGTATTTGGTTGTACAAATATTATAAAATATACATGTTTTTATCTTGCTTTTGTTTGCATTTACGAGTTAAATTGTTGATATGAACTCTGCGTAAATTTGGAATGATTTATATTTTGTTGTGATGAATTATTAAACTACATTCATGTTGTTTTTACATCCTTTAGATGCATCAAATTAATGGTATAACCAAGTAGTGAAATTTGTATGTAATTCGTAGCTAATAAGCTACAATAAATTATTTGGCTGTAAAAAAATTAATTTATGAGTTATTCCACAAAGTGATGTTCCTCGACTGGGCTGGGGGACATTACATTATGGTATTAGAGCTTCTGGTTCAAACACCGTGCTTGTATGGGCTAGAACCAATGCAAAGTTGGGCAATATGCTATTACATATTTTGCCGATGATGAATTTGGGGGGAAAATGGAGAAAAACAAAGCGAAATCCCCAAATTCATGAATAAATTCAAGTTTTATTTGTCTCACAACCATGGAGGAAAGTTTTAATGGCGTCGATATGTAGAGTTGCGGAGTTAAATTTGACTTGGAATGGTCGAATTTAATGTTTAATGGCCGCTAAAGAGTTGCAGGAAGTTTGGTGAATTGATGATCGAGATCATGTTTGATCTCGCAATCAACGATGTTGGTGCATGCCATTTTGGGGAAAAGCATGGTAATTAATGAAGGCAATTAGGAAATGGACCGAAAAAGGAGTACATGTTGGAAAACATGGAAAAGCAATGTCGAGAAAGCAATAAAGTCAAAGGAAGGAAGAAAGAGGCAGATCAATGAGGAAAACAATTGGATTTTTGACTAGTTGCGCTTAGGGAGTTAGAATGTGGACAAACCTAATCCACTTAGGGTTAGTGGGTTAGGGTTTTGGTCATTGTTGTAACATGTAATCAACCCTTTTTTGTAATATAAATATATTGTAGCGGAGAGCAGAAAGGAGTGACTGCTAGAAGTTAATATGAGCAAATGTTTAGATGATCTTAGAGTCAGTTTTTGAGACAAAGATATGCATTGTAATCGAGGGTAAGGTCGCAAGCTATGGAGCTTAGTGTGATCTTGTCAACCTCAATTGTAATGCATACAACACTATAAATTTGATGAAGAATAACAAAAGAGAGAAGAAAGACAGATCTTTGTGAACGTAGCCTAGGGGGGTGAACCACGATAAACTTTGTGTCTCTGTGTGGAATGTTTATCTTATTTCTTGCAATTGTTTATGATGAATGAATTAATATGATAGAAATAAAAGGAAGCACACAATAGAGTGATAACATAATTAATGCAGAATGAACCTTAATGAATTTAACTGATTATAGAATGGTAGAGTTGGATATAATGTTGTATTAGAATAATATATCTGATTCATGGTGAGGTAGAAAGAATGTCTATCATTCCCACAATAGCCTCCCTTCCAAGAATGTAGACATCTGAGTCCTGCAGTCATCCATAAGCCATCTCGGGTGAGACTGCATTGTGCACTCTATGCACAATGTTTCCTTCTGGTCTCTAAAAGGGTCGATGGTTTGTAGGGTTTTGTTGGAAACCTAAAGTAGAACCCAAGTCAACCCATAACATCCAATAAATGGTTCCGTTGCCAGCTGGAACCAAGAAGAATAGACTGGAAGGGACCTGCTAAGAAGGACAGTGAAGAGAATTCAGTATTATAAGGGGATGTTTAGGCCATGGAACCCAACTAAACAAGAGATTGAATGATGGTTGACAACAAAATAGCTCGAGTTTGCACCAAAAGACAATAGAAACTCCAAGTATACACTGTGCCAATATTTGGAAATGTATGTATTCACTGATCTTAATGAGGCATTTTTATGTGATTTTCCACATTTGCTGTAGGAGTGGATACTGAGATTGAAGGACAATCACCCAACTAATCGAATAAGAGAAATATAATGGACCACTTAGACTATTGCGCAGCTACAAAAATTCAACAACAAATTCACGCACATAGTCGATTTCTGGCTAGATAACATTAGTGTAGGATTCATTGTTGAGTTTGCAGTTGATACTGCAAAATCATATATTGCTGCAGAGCACAAGTTTTTGAAGGGTCAAAGATGAAGGTATATTAGATCACTTTATACGTCGATCAAGATTTTACTGCATGATAAAGGTGTGATGACAACGGAGTCTAACAACTAAATAACTTTGTGCATGTGGGGAGACTGGGGGAAACACTAAGGATGATCTGAGATATGGATAGAGGTAAGAAAAAGGAAACAATGGACCCCATTATGATGGATGAAGAACATATCAATGAAATAATGGACAACGTGGGAGCGACGCGTAGCGAAAGACCCTACCAATATAAGATAAATAGGAAAAAGAGGCTAGTAACCGAGTGAGAAGGCTTAGAAAGTGATGAAGAAGAGGTAGAGGATCTTTGTGCTATGGAGCAGATTGAGGAAATCATGTGTGCCACATATGAGAGAAAACACAGAGGTCAAGGGTTTGGTGCTAGAGAAGGATCTCCATTCGAGATTAGAATTAGTGTGGAATCCATGACCCCATGTGCGACTAAGACATCAAAAAAAGGAATCGTTTAGAAAACCAACCATTAGTAGCAGAAGGATTCTAGTAGGACAAGGGACCAGTGGAAATTCAAGTGGAAGTATGAGTTCAGCTAGTAGTAGTCAGTTATCTACACCACACAGATGTGGTTTTACTAATTTTACAATGGCATGAGAAGATTCGACTATTCAGTTACCAGAGTTTCATGGAGAAGGGTCAGAGGACCTAGAGAAACATTTGTTTATTTGTGCAAAGATTTGGGAAGCTAAACAAATCACAGATGAAGACATAAAAGTGGCTCAACTTGCAATTACATTTAGAAACCACGCACTGGACTAGTTTATGAGCCTCACAGTAAACAGTCCACAAGGAGCACCTACAACTGTCGCACATGTAAAGAAGGCACTAATAAATGAATTCCAACAACCAAGTTCATAAGATCAATATATGAATGAGATGATCGAAGTCAAACAAAATCCACAAGAGTTAGTTTGGGAAATCTATCAGAAGTTCAAGTGATTGAAAGGTAAGTTGAAACATCCCATCACAAACATGAAACATAGGCAACTATTCATAAACTCATTATTGCCATGTTTTAAATACTCAATGAGGAAACATAAGTTCCAGACTCAGGCTGAGGCTCTGCAAACAACCTTACAACATGAAGAGAATCAATATAAACATGCAGATCCAACTATATAAGAGTTGAGGGAGGATATCAATAATTTGACATTTAAGTTGAATCATAACAAAGACAAGGAAAAGAGGGAAGTTGTCTAGTGCACCTTATGCATAACAAAAGGACATCACAAAAATGAGTGCCCAACATTTGTACAATACTTGGGAGTAGGAATTCCAAATCCCTTATCGACAGGAGGACTATGGTGTGAAATATGTAAAACACATGGACATGATCCCTATCATTGTTCCATGATGCAAAAGACTTACCAAACAATTCCTAAGAGTAAATTCTACAATTTCTGCAAGTTTGTAGAACATGAGGACAAGGATTATCGAACTTTGGAAATGATGAAGGAAAGGAGCTCAGATGCATATAGGATGCAGGATGAGTTAATGACAGGTCTACCTACGCAACAATATAATGATGCACAACAATTTATAGTGCCACCACAATATAATCAAGTACCCTAGTATAATACACCGCACGTAGACAATCAAGGAAACAACAGAGGATTCAGAGGAGGAGGATGTGGAAGAGGAGGATTTGAAAGAGATAGAGGACCAATAACCTGTCACAATTGTCAGCAACATGGAAATTATGCAAGGGATTGTTTACTGCCACCAGCAACATGCATGTACTGTCGTGCAACAGATCACACTACAAAATACTGTACTATACTTCTAACAAAGATACAGGATAAAAGGAATCAGAATAATCAAAATGTGGATTGCTGCAGAAACTATAAATAATGGGAAGAAAATTAATATAGTTAATCAAGGTGGAACCAAAACAGGAGTAAATATAGTAAATCTGAATCAAAACCAGCACCAGTGGGTCAGAAAGAATACACCACCTCAACAACATTTTGATGCGCACAAGGAAAAAGAGACATTCAAGCAGGCCAGATAAAAAATCTTGTAGGAGAATATTGCTTCTACTTCAAATGCACAACTAGGATATGATGGACCAATATATGATATGCCTCATCCATTTGATCATACCAACATAGATCAATCTTTAGAACAGGTAAGTAACCTAAGAAACTTTCTGGTGTCTTTCTTGAAGTTATTGAATGATCAAACATCTCTACAAGTATTACAAAGTTTGTTAGAAAAATCCAGTCCTGAAGTAGAGATAAAACTAGAACAAAAAACAATAAATCATGTCCATAGGAAGACAAGAACAAATAGAGAGTTCAGACTGAATGCAAATATTGGAGAATTTAACATGGGTGACATCATATTAGATTTGGGATCTGAGGTAAATGTTCTTCCTAAGAAAACATGGGAATGCATGGGGGAGCTTACACTAGGTTATTCACCTATTCAACTAAAACTAGAAAACCAACATAGAGTAATACTAATTGGTCGATTGAAATGCATACTAGTGGATTTAGATGGTGTGCACACTATGGCATATTTTGAGGTAATTGATATAGTGGATAATACAAAACCTTATCTAGCATTGTTGGGAATGGATTGGGCATTTGAAAATCAAGCCATCATCAACTTGAAGACCCGAAAAATGATTTTTGAATCAGGAGAGTATAGATCATAACACCATTAAGACCTTCAAAAGGTGGAATATTTGTTGAACCACCAACAACAAACTTCATCACAAAAGAGATAAACCAGTTCTATAGAATTACCATGCGCGAGGAAGATTACATTAACCCAACAACAAATGGAATGCTTAATTGGAGAAGCATCAATTCTTATGCTTTAGATTCCGACATAGGACTGGAGAATTGACAACAACGCTTACATGAAATATCTACCAGAAGATGTGCAAGAATGACGTGCACACTAAGATGGATTGAATAAGAGGTAAGAGAACCTCCAAGTTTTTATGGTCAAAACGACTTGGAAGAATTCTTAATAAAGTTTGAGTTACAAGTCTTGGAAAGTCAAAGGTTATTAGTTTTATATATTGCCTTGAAAGAAACACTTGCACATTGGTGCTAGTGGGGAAAATCCCCCTATTACTATACTAGGGTCAAAGTATAAGCAGAGCTATGATCTCCTTTAAAAGACAATCCTATTCTAAACTACCCCAAACACTCTAAAAAGATGAACATAAAGAGATAGGAAAGTAGGTCAAAAGTAGTACCTTTGGTCCTAACGTTCGATGTAGACGTCCTCCGTCTTTGTAGCTTTCCAAGCTGCTGGTCTCCTCCCAAAGATGACCTACAAGACCACTTAGACAAACAATGCTACAAATATTCTATCTCTACTCATCAATATTAGGGTTAGATATAAACCATTATGCATAAATCAAATGAAAAGCATAAGCACATAATATTTGGGACAAGAAAAATATTCTTTTATTCAATATGAAGATTAAAAGTTACAACCTTCCGCGGTTGACGCTCCGTGAACCAGGTCTGGGATCCTATTAATGTTGCTCCAAATGCATTAGCCCGAGGCCTTCTCTCACAATCAACTGATCACTCTAGGGTAAGGGAATGGATTGTATAAGAGAAAGGGCTAAAGAGGGAATACTGAAGCCAAATCTCAGAAAGGGATGCAATATTTGAAAGAAGAGGGGGAAGGGATTTTGACAGAGTTTCTCTGTTCTAATGCTTGATCATGGAATGGGACCCAAAGACCTCCCTTTATATGACAAAATGATAGTTATTCGATTTGGGGATGGGCTACAATGGGTGAATTGGTTGGGAAACCCTTGATAGCCCGTAAATTCCCCCGAATTCCTCACAACTTTTGGAGGTAAACATGGGTTGTTTAGTATGCAGCTAGCATATGTACATGGGATGTCTAGCATGCAACTAGTGTATGTACGTGGGAAATAGTGTAGCAGGGCACGTACATGCTCCAAAAAATGGGTTTTTAAAGAGAGATCCTCAACAGTAGTTTGGAAAATTGTGCAAGTAGAAATGCCAATTCCATGTATGCATATGTAGGGAATTTTAGGGATATAATAGATACCCCCTAATGTGTGAGGTCAGAAGAGAAACCAATGGCCGAAATACATTACAATATATTTAACAATGGGAAGGCACAAAATCATGTGAGCCCGAGACTACAATTTTGGAGGTTGCCATCTGCAAAAAATTAATAATATCTCCAAGGTGGGCATACCCATGCCCACGATGAACTAATCATGGATTCCAATCAAGTACACTGTAGATCCATGTCATAAAAATGTCTATATAAAGTGTATCAACGAGCAATACACAACAGATCTACATCTCAAAATCACTCAATCATATTTGAATACAATACAATATGCATCGTCAAGAAGTATCAATGCCTATGGCTAGAGATTAGAACTTCATAGCTCGAGCAACAACTTTAAGATCTTCAACAACTTAGGTAGGAGTAAAATAAGAGTGTGAGACTCACTAATCTGGACTTGACTAGACTCACAGGATGGCCAACTCATGAAAGTCAAGAGACAAAATAGAAAATGGATGACTTAGGTTGGATAAAAATTCCCTTGGAAAAAAACATGACAGCTGATCAGACTTAGGCAACATAATATTTGTTGATGAATGCAACTGTGTGAGACATTCTCTAGCTTACGAACCTGTGAGGTGTGGATCATTGCAGCTATGAGAAGTCTTTCTCTTAGCTTACAAACCTGAGAGAAAGCCCCTAAAAAGGGTACGTGGTTCCTTCCTGAGATAGAGCTGGGAACATAGAGTTGACCTCCTCCACTCAGAGAGTTGAGAAGAGCTCCAGATTATTATCCGATGGAAAAGTGATATGTTGAGTTAGGACGTGCATGTGGCTGAGCACAAGGTGAACGTGTGAAATCCCAAAGTGCTGGGTGTATCGCCATGAGAACACAAATGAAGATGATGTATTAGCCTCCTCTAAACAATAGAGTTTATGAGAAGACTCCAGATGATTCTCATATTGATGGCAATGGGAAATCAGATCTATAGAGTGGACGTGCCTATGGATGAGCACATGTGAACGTGTGAAGACCTGATTCTTCTGTGTAATGTATTTAATCAGAGCTATGAAATCCCTATGGATGAGCCCCTAGTGGATGAGCACTAGTGGGTGTATCAGATCCTTTGCTATATATTGTTCAAGAGTCAGACCTACCTGTAACCCTAATTGTTATGTAAAGGGTATAGGCCAGCCCCACCTTAATATGTTTAATATTAATGTAAAATATAATTAATATTAATATTAATATTAATTATTATAATAATAATAATACATTTGACTTATAGAGGCCGACCCTGTTGAGCCAATAAACGCCTTTGTTGATTGGTCAAAGTTTAGTATAAGTAAGAGATGATTCTCCATTGTAGAATCATATCTTCCTTGTGAGTTTGGAAATTACAACAAATACATCTACTTGGGAAAATGTGCGCACCTCTCTTGGGCGCTAGTCTTCCAGGGCTTAAGCACCATCTTGTGTGCTAAGTCATTCTTTGTGGTGAAAGGTCTTTCTCTTGAAGAATATAGAAAAGGATTTGGCTGGGTTTTCTTCCCTTGTTGAGAAGGGTTTCCAGGGATATTTCTTGTGTACTTGTGCATGGTGTTTCTTCTTGTGATCTTGGTTGCAACAACATTCTTTCTTATGGTTAAGACATGATAAAATGAATTGAACTACATGCTTAACCTAGCTTATTGAAAATTCAACAATATTGACATAAGTCTGTGATGCAGGAGGCACCACAAACTCTTTATATGCTTGGAAGAGTAACCAAACAGAGGAGGACACAACTCTATGTAGCAAAAACAACTTCCTAAGGTCATACTAGATCCCAATGCTTGGCGAACAAACAAAAGGATGTGCTTTGTCCAAGGGAGACTATCTTGCTT
>JASDQU010880695.1:16899-33363 GCA_032191745.1 Picea mariana
AGAGTAACCAAACAGAGGAGGACACAACTCTATGTAGCAAAAACAACTTCCTAAGGTCATACTAGATCCCAATGCTTGGCGAACAAACAAAAGGATGTGCTTTGTCCAAGGGAGACTATCTTGCTTCGAAAAAAATAATGTATATTTCCCATCCCCTCTTTTTGGAATATTTGATTTTTTTGTCTTTTTCAAATTTTTAACGATCTTGAAAAAGAATAAAATAATTCTACATTACAAAGGAGGAACGAGTGTCATGAGCAAGCAAGCTGGTTCCAAGCGCATGGAACATACTAATGCTCAGGGCAAGGAGACATGTGTAGGATAAGGACACTCAGGGAAAATTACACCATGGGTCAAGGTGTCAGATCACAAAGGAAAAAATGATGAAAGGATTTCATATAAGGAATCATTTTAAGGGTTTAGTTGAGAGCAACATAGAGCCGACATTAGGCCAAAGATGCAAATATGAGACCGACAATGTGATTAAGCATGACACAACAAGACTTCTTCCATGTGATTTTTTACAATTCCAAAGAAAGTAAGCTCAGTGGTTTTTTCACATTTAGAGAGTTTGAAAAAACACAAAAAAAAGACTCTAGGGAGTACCTTTTTAGCAATTAGTCCAATCGTCTCGAAAAAGGGTTAAACTTGCATAGAAAGGACATATTTTCAAAACCATTTTAACGAGTGTGACAAAGACAAGATCACTCAGCTATATTTTCAATTTTAAGGAGTTTGAAAAGAGCTTAACTATGGACTCACAACCTTTTTCTAGGTTAGGTCTCTTTAGCCCGAAAAAGTATAAAATATAATTGAGGAGAACTCTCCCGGCTAGACGAATCTCCCGAGGCATACCTTTTTCCAGAATAATCTACTGGTTGGAAAAAGGGTTAAACTCCTACCAAGTAGATGTTCATTTGGAACAATTTTAATGAGTGTGAAGGAACAAGGTCACTTGATGATATTTTCATATTTAGGGAGTCTGAAAAGAGCTTAACTATGGATTTTGTGGGGGTTCCTTTTTTGTAAGTAATCTCGAAGGCTCGAAAAAGAGATAAACCAAAACCAAGGAGAATGTTCCTTTTTAAAAAATTTACTCCCTCAGACCCGAAAAATGGTTAAACTTATGCCTAAGAATACTCTTCTAGCGAACCAAAGTTCCTAGAGCATACCTTTATTCGTAAAATTAACCACCTGGACCGAAAAAGGGGTAAACTACCACCAGACATATGTGCCTTCAAATTTGAGTTCCGTGAACGTGAAGGGAAACAAGATCCCTCAATAATATTTTCAATTTTAGAGAGTCTGAAAAGCGATTAAAGAAGACTCCAGGGGGTATTATTTTAACAAGTAATCCAGACAAGATCAAAAAGAATAAATGAAGTCTCGTTGGATGTTTCTTTCAAAATTTAAGCAAGCTTGAAAGACAACAAACCATGCTCTAGGGGAGTCCCATGGGTATAGGCCAGAAAAAAGATGAAAAATAAGGATGGGGCTTCAACACAAAGTCATGACAGGACTAAAAGGGACTCTCGTGCCTATGAAGTACTTCGACATGGGCACCAAATGGAAAACAAGGTTCCAACTAGGATGCCCATGGAAGGAAGGCTCTATGACATAAATTATGACACACTTATCAGCAAGGAAGGTTAGTGTCGCAATTCACTGGGGTCGATCCTAAGGCCAAAAGAACCAGGAAATGAATAATGAAAAATGCAAGTAGGGAAAAACCTAACCTATATGCTAGTTTTGAGGTCAATACCTGTTAGAACGGATCGATACAATGAACAAAAGTTAAAAGAAAAAACATCTCCAAGATCCTATATATAAGACCAATAACACTCATCCAGAAGTTAATAAATCCAATATAGATAGAAACTTTAGAAAATAAGAGGTAGTACTGAATACAAAACTTGAAAACAACAAAACTGGACTATACAATATGTACAAGGTACCGCATAGTTGTACGACTCATGCATAATACTAGTTCAGGTAGATCCCACTGCTAGGATCTGACCAAGAGTCTGTTCGATAGTCAACCTGGAAAGTCTCCCAAAAGGGAAGAAAACACAAACCACAATATAAGTCTTCCTATGGTATAAAAACCATAATCATGGCTTCAAGGATAGCCTCATCTGAAGGAAATTCAATATCCGAGAAATCACGTGAACGAGGAGGGTCGACAGTCCTAAAGGGTGAAGCAAACTAACCATATTCCATATGATGATGGAGGTTCTGGCCAATACTGGAAGACTCTATTAGTGAAGAATCACAAGCATGAGGGTTTGAGGATCTACAAATAGTGAGATTAGATTCAAAAGGAAACTCAAGACCACTCAAACCAAGAGGGGGGAGCAAGGGCTCCCATGCCCCAATTGGATAAAAAAACTGATCAATTGTTGAGACCATGTCTTGAGAAGGAAAACATGATTGCACAATTTCTTGCTTAGAAGCAATTGAAAATCGAGGATAAGACGCCACATAATTAACCTGTGGAGGGGTAGAGTCTATACGAACACTAGGAACATATAAAGGGACAGCCTGAAATACCATCAAATTAGGATGGTGATTATTAGATGTTAGCCGATCGATAGTGAAAATGCTTCCATTGTGAGGGGAATGCATCACTCGAAAGAGGGTAGACACCACAAAGTTCATAGCATATACATAATCATGCCCGAGAAGCATATTAAAATCTAACGGGCCTTGCACCACTATAACATCGACAAGGACAATCTTCCCACCTAACGAGATAGGTAACTGAGGAAGAATCCCCAAATATTCACTAGGACATCTTTCAAAATCCAAAAACTCATGTGAAGCAGACACAAACTCGGGAGATCCCAAGGCTTGCCAAGCCGAGGAGGATAAAATACTTGCGGAGGCTCCTTCATCTACAATACATAGGTAAATGTTTTTTGAATTAACTTCAACTCTTATTTGAAGAGGTGAAGAAGAAGGAATATGAGGCTCAACAAGGTCATTCCAATCAAAGGAAACCATCCTAGGACTTGGAGGGGGTGTGCTCGAAGTGAGCGGAATGCCCCCTTGTTCTGAAAATACTGAACTGGAAATGTTAAAAACATAGTCGGTAGACACATCACTCCCCAAGAGAAGAGTGAGATCAACTGAAGATTGCATCGATGTGACCACTTTGGTAGACTTGACACTGTCCAAGAGAAGAGTGGGATCAACCGAATATTGCATCAACGTGACCACTTTGGTATACTCGACACTCTCCAGGAGAAGAGTGGGATCAACTGAATATTGCACTAGCATGATCACTTTAGTAGACTCGACACTCTCCAAGAGAAGAGTGGTATCAACCGAAGATTGCATCGGTAGGACTACTTCCTCGACCATTGGCTGAATAGGCTACGAGACAAAATGGTATAAAGGCACATCACCTCCCAAAATAGGAGTGGGATCGGCTGAAGATTGCATCGACACGACCACTTTCTCAACCACTAGTTGAATAGACTGTGAAGAAACCTCAAAAGACTCAGAATCATAAGAGATTGTAGAAAGGGACCACAATCTTCGTGCCTCTAGAAGGACAGGGAATAAATGAGTAAGGTGATCTCCCTTGCAAAGATTACATGGAAACTTAGGCTTACATCCTATCCGTCTAGGTTTCTGAACAAAATCAATGCCCCCAAGATGAATGACAATGGTTGGTTGCTTGTCCCCAACATGACTAATAGAGGTTGTTGACATATCACTCGTATGATTTGCATTGATGAGACTTGTGCCCCTAGCATGACTTGCAGTGATTGGTTGCACATCTTGAACATGACTTGCAGAGTTTGGTGATTGGTCGATAACATGACTCACATAGGCTATAGACCTATTGCAAGTATGACTAGAAATGACTGGAATTTTACCCCCAGCATGAGTTGCAAAGGTTGGTTTTACATCTCTAACATGACTAGCAGAGGTTGGTTGTTTTCCCCTAGCATTACTTGCAGAGGCTGGGTGCTGATATTCAACATGAATTGTAGAGGTTGACAACCTATCTCCGACATGACTCGTAGAGGTTGGTGATTTCTTCTTCCTATTATTCCTCTTTCTATGTTGTTTAGACCTCTGGTTACTAGTAGCTATACTTTCATCAGAGAAGGCAGAAGGAGGAGGAGAAGAATTTGTTGAAGAAGGAGCATCAACATGATGCCCATGACATAAGGTGATTAACTGAGAAGTGTTAAGAGGATTTGGGACATTTGGAATGGTACCCAACCAAATCGGTAGTCCCACATTCAACCCAGGAATGTACAAAGTGGCCATCAAAGGGACACCAACATTTCCAAAGAAAGGAAAAGCACAAGAATCCCCTTGCGAAGGGGTTTCTTGGTTGGTATCATTAGTAAATTATTCCATGAAGATCTTATGCACAGTTTCTTCCCTTGCGAGATAGTTCAAGTCTGTAAAAGTCTCACACACTGACTCTGGTGAACCAGTGTTATAAAAAATACGCCTATAAGGAGGCGGCTCCACGTTTCTAAGCGAAAGACCGAAAATTCCTCATGAATGACGGTGTAGGCGGTCTACCACCTTAGGTCAGAGACCCAAAGTAATGACTGACTAACTCGCTATAGAAAACTAGGGAGCACAGAGCACACCAGTAAGAAGAAAATCCTAAAGAGATACAAACCAAACAAACTACCCTTCTGAATGCTTCCGAACCAGGGAGATCAAGTCCTGAGCATCCAAATCATTCACAAAGGAAAAAAACTAGCCAAGAGAAGAAATTACCTAGACCTATGACCGACGGTCCCTTTGGGTGTCACCCAGAGAATACAGATTCTACCTCAGGTACCGCAATACACCCCTTGCAGTCACCTGTGTGTCAACTTATATAATGGAAACTAGGACACCAACCTGTAATCAACAACCATGAGGGTACAATAGACAACCGAGCGAGTGTATGGGCAGGGTAACTAAGCATGAAGATCCTCCTGAGGCCTGAAACACAATAGGGCCAGAATTACTCTTAGAGTACCTTGGATGGATCCAAGTGTCTTAGAGGTCTAACACAAGTCGGGCTAGTAATGCTATAGGATTCACTCCCAATACACACTCTCCCAAACGCTTTGTCGGGATCAGGAGTGGATATCTCCGTCATCGTCCTCCACGTGGCCTCGTGTTTGACTCCTGTGTTAGAGGAGCTTCCCGGATTGAGTAATTACAAGGTGTTATTTTCACACCCTAGCACAAACACCTTAGTTAAGTTTTGGTTGGCATTGGAGAGTTTACCTCTCCACACCTAACCCAAGGCCCTATCCTAAGCTATTGGTGAACCCTATAAAATGTGTTACTAATATATTTTAGATTAGCACGCTCGTTTTAAGGGCTTTTCTTACTCAAGGAATGGAAGTGCAACTAATGTTGTTTGAGAATCTTGCAAAAATGAAACTTATAAGAACACTAGAAAATAAAACTTTACACTAATCCTTCAAATGAAAAGAGTTTCAAGGAAGAAAAAGCATGAACAATCCTTCAAATTTAAAAGTGCAATCTTTTCTCCTTTCAATGCAAAATGCACAATGCAACTTTCGAGTAAAACAAAAGAGCAAATGAAATGCTTTTCTTTTGAAATGATTTCAAGATGAGAAGAAAACAAAAAGAGAAAGAGAGCTAAAAAAACTAGCTTTTTATTTTTTATTTATTTATTATTATTATTTTTTTCAATCAAAGAAAAACTAACAAAATATGCTAAATACAACCCATTTTTCTTAAAACTTCAAGCTAAAAATAAGCCAAAAAATCTAGGAAACACAGAGATACAAGAGGATTTCTTTTTCTATTTCATAAACAATATAAGCCTATGAACTGTTTCAACCCCAAACAACAGAGGCTTCTGGAACTCAGGAAGATTTGGGAACCACAAGTTTCCTATAGGAAAGGAAAATATTTTGAAAAAATTCTCCAAAACAACAAAGATGCGCGTTGTGCACAACCAACCTCCGTATGTACACAGGTTGTATATAATGCAGACCATATATGTACGCGTGTTGTATAGAGAACATGGCGCGTACACCTCTGTAAATTTTCAAAAAAAAATAAAAAATGGACAGACAACTTGGGAAAGGGAAACTGGTAGGCACCTTGAAGGTGACGAGAGACCCAACCTGACTCATAAAACTCAGAAATAAACTGAAAATCAAATCTAACCAAGATCTCCCACTAAGACCTTAGAGAGATTCCCCAGTGGAGTCGCCAATTCTTCTAGCGGGGAAAATCCCCCTATTACTATACTGGGGTCAAAGTACAGGCATAGCTATGATCTCCCTTAAAAGACAATCCTATTCTAGACTACCCAAAACACTCTAAACAAATGAAGAGAAAGAGATAGGAAAGTAGGTCAGAAGTAGTACCATTGGTCCTAACGTTCGATGTAGACCTCCTCCCTCTTTGTAGCTTTCCAAGGTGTTGATCTCCTCCCAAAGTTGACTTGCAAGACCACTTAGACAAACAATGATACAAATATCATATCTCTACTCATCAATATTAGGGTTATATATAAACCATTATACATAAATCAAATGAAAATCATAAACACATAATATTTGGGACAAGAAAATGATTCTTTTATTCAGTATGAAGATTAAAAGCTACAACCTTGAGCGGTTGATGCTCCACGAAACAGGTTTGGGCTCCTCTTAATGTTGCTCCAAATGCATCATCCCAAGATCTTCTCTCACAATCAACTGATCACTTTAGGGTAAGGGAAGGGATTGTATAGGAGAAAGGGATAAAGAGGGAATACCGAGGCCAAATCTCAGAAAGGGCTGCAATATTTGGAATAAGAGGGGGAAGGGATTTTGGTAGATTTTCTTTGTTCTAATGCTTTATAATGAAATGGGACCCCAAGAAATCCTTTTATATGACAAAAGGATAGTTATTCGGTTTGGGGACGGGCCTACAACGGGTGAATTGGTTGGGAAACCCTTGATAGCCTGTAAATTTCGCCAAATTCGTTGCAATTTTTTTTTTGCAACTTTTGGAGGTAAATGCGGGCTGTTTAGTATGCAACTACCATATGTATGCAGGATGCCTAGCATGCATATTGCATATGTATGTGGGCAATAGTGCAACAGGGCACGTACATGCTCTAAAAAATGTTTTTTTAAAGAGAGATCCTCAGCAGTAGTTTGGAAAATTGTGCAAGTAGAAAGGACAATGCCATGTATGCATAGGTAGGGAATTTTAGGGCTATAACAGTTGGTGGGGTATGCACAAAGATAATATCCATGATTGGTATCAATGCAAAATATTACCGGGAATTAGATTTGGCACAGATCAAGAGAATAAAAATATGAATAAATTTGTTGGAATAGAACAACCCAAAGAACATATAGACATATGCATAACCCAATGGAGACCAATACCACCAGAGGAATGGCCACATCACTTCATTCATACCTTAGAAGACATACCAATAATTTGGTATACATAATTGGAACTGCGCAGAGGAACTGCAAATTTGGAATATTTGCAGCATAAATTTATAATCACATTTGCATTTGAACATGAGAATCCAATGATAAATGCAACACTGAAGTTGATAAAAGAGAAGATCTTTGAAGAACTTGAAGTTTAAATTGGAACATCATATCATAATCACAATCAACAAATAGTCAGATAGTTGCTACATTGTTACCATGTTGCAGAAGATGACCCAACAAAAGAAAACCCGCGCGATATTCAGATAATAGAAGCTGAAGGGGAAAGAGAAGTAGAAGACCCATAGTTACAGTCAAAATAATTTACTGCACCACTGAAGATAAAGAAAGTCAATATTGGAACAAAAGAGAAACCAAAAATTGCAAATATTGGTGACTATTGGGACAACCAAACAGTGGAAAGAATAACAGAGCTACTGCGCGAATATAATGATCTATTTCCAACAACATTTTCAGAGATGAAAGGGGTAGCAAGAGAACTTTCAGAAATGAAAATTCCTCTACGAATAGATGCGATACCAATAAGACAAAGAACCTATAGGTTGAATCTAGTATATAAATAAAAAGTTAAGGCAAAGATTGATAAAATGTTAGAGGCTAGTATAGTAAAACCCGTTGAAGAATCTGAGTGGATTATACCTATGGTAGTTCAGGAGAAGAAGAAAGGGGGAATAAGGATCTATGTAGACTTGAGGAAGTTGAATGATTCCTGTATGCATGATCCCTTCCCTACTCCATTTATAGATGAGGTATTGGAGAATGTAGGAGGACGAGAAACATACTCATTTACTGATGGATTTTCAGGGTATCACCAAATCAAAATAGCACCAGAGGATCATCATAACACTACATTTTCCACATAATGGGGGTCATATCAATACATAATGATGCCCTTTGGATTGAAGAATGGCCCTACTATTTTTTCAAGAGTAGTGGTAGTTGCATTGAAAGATTTTATACATAAATTTTTGGAGGTTTATTTGGATGATTGGACAGTATTTAGCCTATTGAAAGATCATGTTGAAGTTTTAAGATTAACACTAGACATGTGTAGATAGTGCAAAATTTCCTTGAAAATTAAGAAATGCATTTTCAACGCACCATTTGGAGTTTTGCTAGGACATGTGGTTTGTAAATAGGGCTTGCTAGTTGACCCTGCAAATATTGTTGTCATTGTCAATTTACCACCACCTAAGTCAATGCACCAATTAAGAGCTAAACTAGGTCATACATGCTACTATAGAAATTTCATAAAAAGCTATGCATAGACTACTACGTTCATGGAGAAACTATTAAAGAAGGATATCAAGTTTCAATGGAATGATGAGTGCCAACAAAGTTTGGACATTTTAAAGGAGAAAATGGTGACAACACCTTTCTGGTGTTTCTAGATTGGTTGAAAGAGTTCCATGTTCACGTGGATTCCTCTTCAATAACACTTTGAGCAATACTAACATAGCTAGGAGAAGGTGACATAGATCAACCAATAAAATTTACAAGTAGGAAACTCTCAGATTAAGAACAAAATTACAATACAATAGAGAGAAGGTTTGTCTATGGTATATGGATTACAAAAGTTCAGACATTATTTATTAGGCCAACATTTTAAAATGTTCACAGATCACTCTGTTCTCAAATACCTAGTCAACAAGCCAGTGTTGGGGGGGAGGAGAATATGTAGATCGTTGTTTTTATTTCAAGAGTTTGATTTTGAAGTAGTTGTGAAACTTGGAAGACTGAATGCAAGGCCATATCATTTGTCCAGGATAACTAATGGAGAGGAACCAAGCAACTTGGAGGACAATTTTCCTGATGCAGAACTCCTTTTAGTGCATATTGCCGATGAATACTTTTATGATATCATGGAATTTTGGAGTACATGATTTTCCCCAAAGGAATACAACACTGCGCATAAGAAGCATTTGGTTGTTAGAACTGCATATTACCAACTTATTGCAGGACACTTGTATAAAATAGGTGTAGATAATATTCTAAGGAGATGTGTCATGGAACATGAATGCCCTATCATCTTAGCAGAAGCACATGAAAAAATAGATGGAGGACACGATGTAGGAAAAGGCACTGCGCAAAAGATATTGGACGCAAGACTATGGTGGCCAACAATATCTAAAGATGCAAAGGGATATTTTCAGAATTATGATGTCTGTGAGAGGGTAGGATAGGCATCCAGGAGGGATGAGATGCCCTTAAAACCTCAGGTAACTCTTAAAGTGTTTGACAAATGGGCAGTAGACTTTGTAGGACCAATCAGTCCACTAGCTAGAAGATCAAGAGAAAGGTATATCATTACAACGAAAAAATATTTAAAAAGATGTGATCCAGGTGGATATTGGTCACCACCCACCTATTCCAACTGGCTCAAAATAGTCTTCTGGCAACTTACTATTTTTAACAGCTTTTCGGTTCCTAAACTTCTGGGGCCATTTTGAGGGCCTAAATGAAGTTTTTTCAGGATATAGCACCTTATTCATAGCCAAAGGCTTTGATTGAGCCCCCAAAATGAATTAATTCGAAGATACCTTTCCAACGAGCTATCACGCACCCCAAATGGAGATCGTATGCCAAATTTACGCCCCCGAGAAGTTGATACACTAAACTACCCAAAACAGGGTCCACAAAACTGTTGTCTTTTCATCTTCCGAGGTTAGGGTTTTGGATTTTCTTTATGTTAAAAAGGACTTTAGAGACTTATTGTAATCATCTTATTGCAAATGTGAGTAGCTGTCACATCTCTTCTCAGAGATAAGATACCACCATTCTAGCGAGTCTTTCACTCTGTATTTCTACAGTTTTGTACATTTCGCTCATTAATAGAAATGGTGTATTATTGTGTCTCTGTGTTTATTGGTATATCTCTACTATATCTCTGTTATATTATTGGATATCTGATATATCTATGTACATTTATTTATTATATCTCCTCTCTCATTTCATGCCAAAAATAATCCAGATCAAGATGGGCTGAAGCAACAACAATAAAAGATTGCATTGCAGAAACTGCAACACACTTCCTGTTTGAACAAGTAATTACAATATTTGGATGCCATAGAATTCTGATGAGTGATCAGGGAACTCATTTTATCAATAGTACCATCCAAGAAATGACTGAATAATTTTAGATACACCATCAAAAGATCAATCCATACCATCCCCAGGCTAATGGAACAATGCAAGCATTTAATAAAATATTGGAGAATTCCTAGACTAAAATTTGCAATGTAAATAGGGATGATTGGGATCTAAATATGCCGACAGTATTATGGGCCTATAGAACTACATGCAAGAAAATCACAGGGCAGACACCTTTTAGATTGGTGTATGATCAAGAAGCAATAGTCCCTTTAGAATATTTGATACCTAGTCTGCACATTGTAGCCATTACAAACATGACAAAAAGAGGTGCAACTCAAGAAAGATTGTCTCAACTCATGGAACTAGAAGAGGATAAGGTTATGGTTGGTTTCCATCAGGAAGTATAGAAATCCAAAGACAAAGCTTAGCATGATAGACACATTAAGAAGAAAATTTTTAAGGAAGGCGATCTAGTTCTTCTCTATGACAACAAATATTTACAACACCTAGTGTATATAGTAGGATTTAAAAGAGAAAAACAAGAAAAAAATTGGAAAAACAAGAAAAATACAAAAAGATGCAGTAGATAGATAAGTGGTGGACAGACAGTTAGAATATATCGTTCGCAATAGACAATAAGTGGTATGAAATAACATGAATACACTCTGTGCTAGAGAAATGTGACACAAAAAAACAATGCGTCGATATAGAAAGCAACTAGAAAAAGAAAAACCATGGTCAGAAAAGTGTGGTGCGATAGAGCATTTATGAAACAACCTATAAAAGTGGAAATCATGCATGACAAGACTCATTGTGCCTTTGTGCAAATGAGAACTAAGGAATAAAACCTAGTGCGAGCAGGTGACTTCGAGGTGTTCAGTTAAGATTCAGAGCAACCCTTTCAAGATTTAGTAGAATGGAGCCACCAAAGTTTGGAGCTCCCAACCAAGTCGCAAGGAAAACATGAAGTGCCGCTAAGTCTGCACAAGACATAGCTGCCGATGGAGTAAACTCAAATCATCCGGAAGGAGTGGTGGATGTGGATGCAATTCCATCTCCGGTCATTGAACTGATTAGTCCCACTATTTTAAAAGAGCAATATCCAGCGACATAAGGAATGGATATCAACCCACAAAGAGAAACATAAAACCCTAGCATAGAGAAAAACCCTATGCAACAACTTGGATTAGGAGAAGCACAACAGTTGGATGAGGAAGATGGTCAACATACAATGTCTGATGAGCACAAAGAATAAGCCAAAGAAGTGAAACACCCTGTAGCAGAGCCAACACAACAGTCATAAGAACAAGTGTAGGTTGAGGATGTTATGAACCAACAAAATTCAAACACTGAAGAAGATGAGGATGAGAACCAAGAAGTAGGGCCATCAATAGGAAAGAAGAAGACTAGGGAAAAACTTGTCATGCCAAGAACACCGATTAAGCAGAAGGAACTAACACTATCACTGCTGTAGATACCTGAAGGAGTCAAAGTAGTTGGTGACATGTTAGGATGTGTTAAAAAACTGAAGTATTCTGATCATGATGTGGAAGACATGGGGAAGTTCCCTGAGTTCCGCAGGAAGTCTACATGGAAAATAGAGGAGAGGGTCCATCAAGGGATCCCATTCTGAAGCTTAAATCATTGATTGCAGGACTATATAACACATATATTATGATTTTGTTTGAAGATTCCTCACTTTGGGAGAGGAAAAGATGTCAATGCATGTGTCAAACAACTACTGGAACTGGTACATGGAGGCATCTTATGGATGTAGAGGCATGTATCCATATATTTGGACTTAATTGTAGAAATCACAGGCTTACCAACATATGGAGCGAAATTAGAGCAATACATGGATGACAAAACTAAAGAAAAATCTCTGGTAGATGAGATAAAGAACAAATATGGGACTAACAAATGATCCAGGGGAATGATTATTAGGCAGATAAATGAACCAACAACTAAGTTCGTGGAAAAACTGATAGCATGTAAACTTTTGAGAAAAATGTCGCAAGGAGGAAGCCCCCTTAGGAGTAATAGCAGTAACCACACAGTGCACAAAGGGGAGTCTACTTAGGTGGGCTCCATATATACTAAATTTGTTTTCGGAGGATTGTAGGGATGGGTAGGATCTAGGATCAAAATTTTATTATTCATGGTTAATTATATTGATAACACTGGTTGGTTGGGGAGAACCAAAATACAGTGTATTTTACCAGAGGCTAGGGAAATTCCGCGCAACAAAATATACCACATTATGGCATACTTCAGATCCAAATAAACAGAAGGAAAATTCTAGAATTTTTTTCATGCTCTATGATGAGATGGAGGAGAAACTGGAAAACACAAGGAGAATACCACCATAAGTAGTGAGGGAGAATAAAGGAATAACTAACTTTCAAGCCTCAAGACATAACATGTGGATCCAAGCTAAGAGGGATCCTAAGAAGTAATGGCTACAGTTGAGATACTGTGTCACAGGGGAAGAAGTGCAGTGGGCCATGAAGGATTGGCCTGAAGAATGGAATGTGCCAGTAATTCCAAAGAAAGTACCAATATTTAAGCAACAAGCAGAGGCTGGCCCTTCAAAGCAGTCAAGCAGTCCAACAAAAAATACAAGGAAGGAAACATAGCGTGCAAAAGAAACATAGGGTAACCAAAGGTAGAAGAACATTATCCCAAAGGCTTCAGCTTGGGTAAAGGATTACGCATGAGAACCAAATGGAGGAACGCAGCCTGAGACAAATATTCCTATGCATGAGGAAACATGAGGAGGAGATCTCCCAGATATGGATATACCAGTTACAACCACGCAGACAGAGACACTGCCAATGAAAAGAAGAGTATTATAGATAGCAGGCCAATGTAAGAAAATTAAGGCACACAAGGAAGTTCCTCAACTTACACTCACAGATGATGATGTCGAGCTAGTAGTATGATGTTGAGAAGCAAAGGGAGGATATAATCAAAAAATTGATAGAGGTCAAGGATACACTGGAATAATTGCAACTTTCTACAACGCAACAAAAAGAGGAGGCATAACAACAACAAACTTCTAAGGAAAGAATAGTTCCAGAACATGAGATAATACAAATCATAGCTATGGGGAGTGAAAATTTCCATATCACTAAGGGAATGTTACAGGTCGATGAGGATAAAACGTAGAATCCACTAAATCACATAGATCATTTGGACTTGGCACTGCCCAAGGTTCCAACTAAGGTGTTGTACAAACTTCAGATAAGCTTCGCACAAGAAATTTAGTCAAGGGCCCATGCAGATGCTACAATCTTACAATTGGCCAACGAAGTAAGTAAGACACTATAGATGACACTTAACCAGGTGCAGTTCGAGAGGGATGAAGAAAAGCAACACACTGGTAGAATAGAGCAACATGTGGAAGAAGTATTTAAACCATTCTTGACAGCATGCAAAGAGAAAACATACCAACAGAGGATAAAATAAAGAAAATAGTGCAGGCTATAAAGACATATAGAAGCCACATTATAGAGTTGACAAAACTCCTAGCACTTAGCACTCCACGAGAATTAAGAACACAAAGGGAGCATGAGGTTATAGGTCATACAGAAATCATTACGTTGATCATCCAGGTAATCACAAAGTTGTATAATAAGAGCACCCAGTTATGGAAAAATCTTCAGGAGGATGAGAAACTGCAGAAGTTAGACCAGAAAGAAGAAGAGGTAAATACTGCAGTGCAAGAATTGAAGCAGAAGCAAAAAATGATGGCCCTAATCGAGATAATGAAAAGTGCGCAGGAAATGAAGAATTTGCAGGCAGAGCTGAAGACTATACAAGCAGATAAGCAGTCAAGGCAGGCTCAATTGGAACCACTACAAGAAGATGCAAAACAAATGTTTAATGAGATTGACACAACAAAGGGTCAGATCGAACAAATTAACTTAGAGAGTGGGGAATTACTGAAGGAGCACATTACTGCGCAGACTGTAGAGACTATTGCAGAAAAGAGCGTGCAAGCAAAATCTCAAGTTGAACAAATTTTAGGCAAGTTCCAGAAGCTAGAGAAGTCAGTACAAGAGGCACACACTACATGAGTGGCTCAAGACGAGCCATAGGTGATTGTTGGGGGCTTGTTGGTGTAGGTCATTTTGGGGAAAAGGACGGTAATTAATGAAGGCAGTTAGGAAATGGACTAGAAAAGGAGCGCGTGCTGGAAAACATGAAAAAGAAGCACTGAGAAAGCATGAAAGTCAAAGGAAGGAAGAAAAAGGCGGATCAACGAGGGAAACAGTTGGATTTTGGACCAGCTTCTTTCAGGGAGTTAGAATGTGGACAAACCTAATCCACTTAGGGTTAGTGGGTTAGGGTTTTGGTCATTTCTGTAATGGGTAATCAACCCCTTTTTGTAATATAAATATATTGTAGAAGAGAGCAGAAATGAGTGACTGCTAGAAGTTAGCATGAGTGAATGTTTAGATGATCTTAGAGTCAGTTTTTGAGATAGAGATATGCATTGTAATTGAGGGTAAGGTCACAAGATGTGGACCTTAGTGCGATTTTGTCAGCCTCAAATGTAATGCGCACAATGCTATAAACTCGATGAATAATAATAAAAGAGCGAAGAAAGCTAGATCTTTGTGGATGTAGCCCAAGGGGGGTGAACCACGGTAAATTTTGTGTCTCTATGTGGAATGTTTATCTTATTTCTTGCAATTGTTTATGATGAATGAATTAATCTGGTAGAAGTAAAAGGTAGCGCACAATAGAGTGATAAAATAATTACTGCAGAATGAACCTTAATGAACTTAACTGATTATAGAATAGTAGATCTGGATATAATGTTGTATTAGAATAATATATTTGATGCATGGTGAGGTAGAAAGAATGTCTATGATCCCACAATAGCCTCCCTTACAATATTGCAGACATCTGGGTCCTGTAGTCATCCATAAGCCATCTCGAGTGAGACTGCATTTGCACTTTGTGCGCAATGTTGCCTTCTAGTCTCCAGAAGGGCAGATGGTTTGCAGGGTTTTGTTGGAAACCTAAAGTAGAACTTAGGTCAACCATATAAGGTTTCGACCATTTGGAAGGTTGAGCAGATCAATGTTGGCACCAAAAATTTTGGGTTAATCTTGCGTGCACGCAAAAAAAAAGTTGTGCGCTCATTCCAAGTTTTTTGCGCACCTAAGAAGCTGTGCAAGGGGTGCATGCTGGATCGAGTTTTGATATTGTGCGCCAAGCCTAAATTCAACATATTTACCAACTTAACGAGAACTCTACAGAGTTCTTGTTTTTTGGGGGGTCAAGTTTTTTACCCCGTTTTTAAAAATGGTGCTACCGGTAGCACCCCCCTCCATTTTTAGGTGGTTTTTTGATATTTTAAATTTTCTAATACATAAGGTTTCCACTTTGTTTTTTTAAATGCTCGTTTTTTCATTTATTTTCAAATTGTTCAATTTTTTTCTTTTTTCTTTTTTCTCAACGATGTTTTTTCATCTATTTTCAAACTTTTCTATTTTTTTTATTCAATTGTGTTTTTAATCATATATCCATGCTTCATCCAATGTTAAAAATGTTGTACACCATTTAGTTTTTTGAAATTAAGATTTTTCATATAATTATCTTTCTTTAATTAAGTTATAGTTCCATACATTTTAAATATAGTCGAAAATATCATTTTTAACACATTTTTTTTACCTTACTTCAATACATAGAAAATAATTGTAGTTAAATAACACTATTTTTAAATATTTAGCAAAAAAATATAATTCAGTTTTTTTGGATCAATTAAAAACTAAAAAAAATAAGAAAACAAACAAAATTGAAATTTAAAAAACGAAAACATTTTAAAAACAAATTTATATGAGAAAAAACCATTGAAGAAAAACCTAAAAAACTAAAGAGGAAAATAAAACCATAA
>JASDQU010880696.1:0-10396 GCA_032191745.1 Picea mariana
CGTAGTAGCTTCTTCCTTGAATTTGTATAGGAAATCCTTTTGAAAATAACCCCAAATTGTTATTGATCCAACTAGTAGATTAAAATACCAAGTGGGGGATTTAATTTCAAAGGAATAAGGGAACAAAAAACATATTGCATCTTCATTCTATAAGTTCAATGGTCTAATTTCCAAGATAAATTTATTGATATGGTCTTCTGGATGTCCAGACATAATAATATCATATTTTGGTAAAAGATGCTCAGGATGTTTAGGTAAATTTCGCAATTGCCCTAGTAATGTCAAGGCATCTCATGCTAACTAGTCTTGGACCTAGTTTTTATTGATATCCATGTTTAAGAACACAAAGCTAGTATCTAAAGTTTCCGAGTTTGATTTTGATTCCAATTTTTTTTCAAAATATTTAGTTAATACATGGGATGTGGTAGGATTTGGAGTTTGAGAAATACCTTATAATTCTAATTCAACTAAATCCTCCACAATACAAACTAAAATGTGTACTCTGGTTTGAGTAACTCCTTGAATAGTACTCCTTCTTTGAGGAAGTAATGGATCAACAAGAAAAATGATATGTTTGAGTTATCATTCTGAATGCATTAACTTCCTTGTTTGATATTGTGTATGGAATTTTAGTATCAAGATTATGTTCAATGTATTCCAAATATTGAACATTAGAATGTTCAAGATATATCTTTGGATTTGGAAAATCACAATCTAAATATGGGTTGTTTGTAGATGACCTAGTATTGGGAACCAAATCAACCATACAATTATAACCAATTATAATCTAAAGTTGGTTATGCTAACCAATTATAACTTAACGCTTAAGTGAAGTGGGGTTTCCTCCCTAACTACTTCTTTGTCATACTTTTCCCATTGGTCAAAAAGAATTTTGCATAAGCTATCATGGGGAAATGTATGTTTCCTATGGGGAGCCTTCAAAATTGGCAATTCCCTATTAAAAATTTTAATGTATTTCTCAATTTTAGGAAATGCACATTTAAGTTGTGCTACTTTTCTCACTTATTCTATGAGGAACTTTTGAAGGTGTCATTTCTCAATAGTTGACACACCTTTCAACTTAGTTTCATGAAGTTGTACCATATGCTTGAAATTTCACTTGGTTTGTTGGATAAAAACTTTCTAGTGGACCAGTGAGGGGAAATGTCATTGAGCGGTGGTGTCTTTGGTGAAATCCCATATTTTGATACAAGTTATCAACTCTTCTTCCATAGGTTTCTGGGCCTCATGTACTACCTTATTCCAATAGCTTAAATCTTTCTCAATCTCATAAATTTCATTTTTACTGAGTAGCCTAATATTATGAGATTCATTTCCTCTCTAATTTTAGAGCTATTTGATAAATTCAAGTTGATCTTGGGTCTTATCTTGGCTTTCTTTCCAAATCAAATTCTCTTTAAACAAAATTGAGAGTTCTAAGATAAGATCCTGTAATTGAAATAATTTAGTATTGAAATATTTTTTAAGATATACATTAATTTGATCTTCTTATAACACATGTTGCAAAAAATTTGAAATCAAACCCTATGTAGATTTGTAGTATTTAACCTAGTTTTCTAGTAGAGAAATATTCTTATCCAAATTTTGCACATCAACAACCTCTACTTTTGATTTATGTAGGGTGGCATGAGTTACATCTAACATAGAAGAGAGTAACTCGATCAATTTATCCTTTAATGCATCTAACACTTTCTCCTCTATAGTGCAGATGCCAATGTTCTCTAAATCAATTCATCTTCTTATTTGTGTTTTTTTTACTTTGGTTTACTTCCTTTTATTATAATATATTAACTCCAAATATGTTGTTTATTCAATGGGATCTGGTATGCTTTGTTCTCCCCGAGAAAAAGTATTCTCCAAGCTACTAGGTGTCACTACTTGTTTCATCTCAATATCCTTATGTTTGATTTCTTTTCCTATGGATGTGCCTTGTTTAGGAATAACCAAGATTGATTGATGTTGTGTAGCTTTCTTAGCTAGTTCATCAATATATTGATGTCCTTGATTATCTTCTTTTCTCTTTGCAACCTCTTCTTTATTCTGTTTCCATTTTTTATTTTCTTTTTGATCTATTTTTTCTTCCTCTAGCTTCTTCTCTTATTCAGTTGTTTCCAATTTATCTTTCTCCTCTCTCCAAGATTGGTTTTTCAACTTCTTCTTTAGGTATTTGTTCTTTTATTGTCTCAATTTATCATCCTCTGGTATGATTCTATTTTCCTCTTCTTGTTTTTCATTTTCCTCTTCAACTTGACTCTATATTCTTCTTCCTTCTTTATTAATTTATCTACCTCAAGAAATTTCTATTTGTTCATCAAAATTCATGCCATGTGTAGAGGTCGAATATTTTGATTTTAATCTCCAGAGAACTTCCTCCCATGAAGATGAATTTTCATAAGGCACTTCATGATCCTAGTGCTCATGGGCATAAGGTCATGTGAGAAACAAAAACACCATGCTTTGAAACTAATCCTTCAAGGTCATGCCTCCTAAAATTTCCTTGAGGAAACCTATACTCTAGCATGTCATTGGCTTCTTTTCTATCCTAATTTGAATTCATGAGTCCGTAATGACCATTGTAATGTTGTATGGAATGGTTGTTATTTTTCTATAATATTTAGCTAATGAAGAATTAAAACCTTGAAGAATTGTTTGATAAGCTATTTTTTCAAGTACCAATATGTTGGGCACATACTTAGGTAGCAAGTGAATGGGAACAATGACCCCATAAATTCTTATCTATGATTTTCTTAGAGGTACCATCTACTAATACTTCTTAATAACCTCATTTATTCCTTACTTAACTTGGGACACTCTTTACAGAAAATCAACTTATATAGGGGAGGAAGGAAAAAATCACAGAGTTGTGTGTAATTCCTTTTGTATTTGTTTTCCCACAATGCCCAGTAGTAAACATGAATTGTACCTACTATATTCTAACTACAATTTAACCCTGGAAAAGGGTTGCTTGCATAAATAATATCTAATAAATAATATTCCATATAAAATGTATGAAATGTTTTAGGCTTCGGTTTTCTTTCTCTTTTAATTGATTTGTCTAAAGCATGGGACATAAAAGTTTCCCAGTTGAAGATTGAATTGGTAGTGATGATAGTGTGAAATACAAGTACTCATGCATCTTTGAAATGGATGAAATTAAAATCTCCATATAATCTGCACATTAATGTCATAGCATAAACATATGGATCTCTCAAGTTAACCATTGTGAAAATTCCATCATTCTTTCCAAAAAAAATTTATATTCCACCCACCACCGTGCCAAAATATTTTTAATGTCATTATCATGATGGAACTTTAAAAAAAAAATAGTAGTTATGTATTTTTTTGGTCGATGAATTCTATAATAATTTTCTATCTCTAATGGTTATTAGGAAGCTATGCATCTCCTTTCATCATTTAAAACAATTCTACCCTCAATATATGTGTGTTTGATTATCCACTCAATTTCTTTTGAGCATGGCATGATTGGAGTTCTAAAAACTATGGTGTGTAAGTGAGACCTCCTTATGTTATAAAATACCATATCATCTACATTTCTCATGGAAATATCACTTGGGGGGACTATATCTAGGTAATCTTCCTCTCTAACTTTTATATAGATATCTCCCCATCCTTGAAAAGTAACCTGCAGATTAATGGGAGCCTTAATGTCTTTGAAGATAAGTTGCACTCGCTTAATTTTAGGTTTATCCAAATAGATGGTAAGTGTGAATTGTTCTAGTATAATCTGCATGTCACTATCTACTTGTTCCATAGGTTCAATAATTTTCTTTTTTCCATTTGGTCATTGTTTGAGAGTTTTAGGGGTTGACCTTTTGGGAGACATGTTATCTATATAAAAAGATGAAACTAAAATCACAAACTTCATAAAATTCCTTATTGATACAAGACTTAATTCAATTTATTCATTAATGACATAACAAAGTTTCACACATAATACAATAAATAAATCTTTAGATTAATTTATCCAACAACAACAAAATTCAACTAGACAAATTAGACAAATAGAAAGAAGGTTTCCACCATATTTACCTAGATTGTTTTGATAGATATCTAAATATTACTAAAAGTGTTTAACTCAAACCACAATAAAGACAATGAGTAAACCAAATACTACAGATAACACCACTTAAACAACTGGTAATAACAAACACTACTACTCACTCTACTCATACAATAATTATCAAATAAGTTTTTTAGTGAAGAAAACAATGCATATCCACCTATTTAAGTAGAGTGGGATTCAAAATTTTGTCATGATGAATTTCCAAAATTATGGATTCGAAATCTTCAAATTTTCAATAAAGCCTTAAATACTAATACATTGTGGAGATTATTAAACCAAGATAGTATCTGGCATCGAGTTGTGATGAGCAAATATTTGCAGAATAATTCTCTCATCAAATGGCTTAGGAAGCCTTCTCATGATACTAAATCCGCTTCAAGGATTTGGTCGAGCCTGGTGCGCACCATTCATATTATTCTACTTTGGATTAGCTGGAGACCAGGAGTGGGATCACTGATTTTCCTATTAAATGAGACGATAAACCATGTAAATCAAAAACAGATCTTTGTTCTTGCAAATGCAATAGGGGATAGGAATCTGATCACGACAGTCGAGATGTGGATGAGCAGCACAGAACTGGGTCTGACAGGGTTACTCGCGGATGATTGGGACAAATACACCAGGGATCTGAAAGGCACTGGTGTAGCACTTCAGTCAAATGAGAAAGACACTCTTATTTGGTCAGGTGCTGAAAACAAAGGTGATTTATCTGTCAAAAACACCTACGAAGCGATCTTCTCATTGAAAGAGATTTCGGCATGGAGCCGCTGGAAGAAAAACTTTTGGAAATGGCCATTACCTCTAAAGATAATACTATTTTTCTGGATTGCTTTGCAAAATAAAATATTAACGTGGGATCAACTGCATAGGAAAGGATGGATGGGGCCGAGCTTCTGTTGTCTTTGCTACCAGATGGCGGAAGATATTAATCACTTGCTCATCGACTGTGTATTGACCCGGTCTGCGTGGGAAAAATGTGCTCATGATTTAAGTTTCAATTTTCAGTGGGCCGGTACCTCCTTGACTGATTGCATGAATAATTGGTTATTGAATAGACGAGCTCCCAAGTGTGTTCCGATACTAATTTGTTGGTTCTTATGGAAAGAACGCAATAAAAAAAAATTTGAAGGACATTTTCCCTCGCCCTGGGCTGTCATCTCTAAGGTTCTTGGAGCACTAAATGTCACTATTCTATCTCGGATATCTCCTACCATTAGATATAAACCTATCTTGATAAAAGCAGGCTACTCTGTAGCGTATTTCAATGGAGCAGCAGTTGCTGGAGGATGTAATTGTGGCACAGGAGGTACTATTTTGTGCACAAATTCTACATTCTATTGTTGGTTTTTAAATTGTGGCGAGGGGTCCAACACAAAAGCGGAATTATTAGGAGCCTGGGGTACTCTTACTCTTGCCAAGTTGTTGGACCTTCAATTTATTCAAGTAATGGGGGATTCAAAGGTTATAATAGACTGGATGGATCAGAAAGGGAGGCTTCAAGTTGTCAGCATTGAAGCTTGGAAACGCTGCATTAAAGATCTGATTCCCACCTTCCAAAGTATTCATTTTCATCATGTTTTCAGAGAAACAAATAGGGTGGCTGATCATATGTCAAAGAAAGCTCTAATGACAACAAAAGGAAGGCTAACATACTTCACTTGGGACGAAGAGAAAGAAGGGATTACTCTCGTTGAGGACATCTTTTAATTCACTGGATCCCATCCGTTCCATTGTATCAGGGACTGATTTTTCTTCTTGGCAAGGGACCTCAGATTTTGTTAAAATGTTCGCACCCCCTCTTGTTGGAATTACTTTCAATGTAAGAGGTTTAATTCTCAATTCCTTTGAAGGAATGATTAGTCAGGGCAATAATTCTTCATTTTTGTTGGGGAAAGGTTTTGAACAGACCCTAGATTGTAGGCCTGGACAACTTTTTTATTTTCAGAAGATTACAGATTTAGTAATATTTCATGTCAGACAAGACCATTCAACTACTAGTCAGATAAAATGTTAATTGCAAATTGATGAAGCTTAATGGTTATCAGGTGATGCTTTTCAATTTCATTGGTGTTCCGTATTTACTTTAAATTAAGTAAGAAAAATGTTTCCTTCTCCAATCATCAGAGGACGTTAACTCTTTTATTTCAATGGGTGTGAAATTAACTTCTATCAGTGTTCTATTTACACTTTGGTCAGAGTTAAAATATTATCCTTACTTTGTTTAAACATACTTTATTCCATTTCACCACAATGTTATCTGAGGATAATTTAAACTTTCATCTTAGTAGTTTTTAATATGCAAAATGTAAAATGTTTGGCTATAGTTTTATAAAAATATTCATTTTTCTAAGGATTTTATATAGTATCTTTAAAATTTTGGTGACTTTTAAGGTAAAATAATTTAATTCTATGGAATTTGGGCGAATCTTTTTTAGAAAAAATGGAAATTGGGGAATCTTTTTTTGGAAAAAACCATGGAAAATTAGCCCATTTGCAAAATTTATCCCCTAAAATCATCTATGCTATGACCCACGTCATTGGTGAATGCTTTTCACTTTCATCAAAGTTCTATTTACACTTTATCCTCCTTGACGCTATCAAATGTTCTTTTTCACTTTTACAAAATATGAAAGTGTGAACCTTCCTTTGATAACTCAAAGTTAATTATAACGACCCTCGCGTTACGACTACAAGTGAAGTAGAAAGTGCAATTTTTTTTTTCTTTTTTTTTTTTTTATGGGACGAAAACAACGATTACAGCTAAGCAACATATCTGACAGCGATCACCACACCCACAGAATAGGCAACAAACAACTATGACTCCATGCTATGGCATAAGAGCAACTGGGCGAAACTTGCGTAAAACAACAAGGAGAAACGACTACCCGCCCGACGCAACAAGACCACGCCTACAAGCTAAGGGACAACATCCCCCCCCCGACACAACGACCTTGACGACCAATGACTAGAACATTTAGGCACGCGAACCAAACACATGAAGGCGTTACAACCCAAGCGTTAACAACAACACCCACATAGAAAGCACATACCTCGGCCAAGTTATCCTTCGCCTCCATCCCTAAGGGCGCGCAATGATCCCCTCATCAAGAATCAAGTCATCCCCAGGTGATAGGCACAACTATAACCTTGGCGCCACACATCCTATCTGGACCAAGGACTCTAGATAAATTCGACGCGCTAGGAGCCGAATACCGATAAGAAGACCACACCCATACCCCAAGAAACAGGTCGACGAGACGCAAGAGGACGACAACAAAGGAAAAATGCAAGCCAATACACGACTTCGTCAATAACCCAACCCTTTTATTAAGTCTAAATTGGTCAATACTTACGATCTAATTTAGCGTTAAATACAGATCTAATTTAACCAGTCTAAATTACAAAGAGTCAGTGATTTCCAAGCCTAACTTAACATGATATACAAATCTAATTTAGCGAGTCTAATTTACCAATTTAGACAATAACTATATATCGAATTAACTTTAATCATATATCTAATTTAGCAAGTCTAAATGACTACTACTCAATAATTTGCAAATCTAATTTAACCCTAAGTACAAATCTAATTCGCAAGTCTAAATTACAAATTCGACATTAATTTCAAATCAATCTAACATTAATACAATCTAGTCTTATCAATACCAATATATATAAAAAAAAGCATTCTCGATATCAAGCATAATGCTTATGATTATAACACTATTTAACGAATTGTCTTCCGACACGCTATCTAGCCATAATAACAGTATTAAGGTTTTACCAGTTGCCATTGACTAAACTCGTGGTCTGAGAATGCCATCTTCTAGTCAATAAAAAGGTGGTTTTCATTATTAATATTTCATTGTCAAATGATGTTAAAACACAAGTGTAACAATAACGATTTGGGCTGGCCATCAGGGTTCAAGAAAAACGCAGGTAAGAGTTAATTACCATTAAAACGCAGGTAATAAATGAATGACAATGCATTCAACGCATGCCATCATTAAATGAAAATGAATTCCTAAAGAGGGTAACAACGCAGACCATAGGTAAGTCAGTAATGAAGTGTAGTCCAAAGGGCAAATTGCCACGTACACAGGCAATGAATGTTGTCTTAAAATGGAAAAATTGCCAGAGCAATATATCCATGCAATGAAATGCATTCAATATAAAATCCCAGAGCAATATTCAACAATGGATACACATCAATATATAAAAACGCAGATCAATGAGATTTGACAATGAAAACGCCTTCAGAAATCACAGAGCAATAATCAGCAATGGATACACATCAATAATAAAAACGCAGAGCAATGAGATCCAGCAATGAAAACGCATTCAAAAATCGTAGAGCAATATTTAGCAATGGATATGCATCAATAAATAAAAACGCAGAGAAATGAGATCCGACAATGAAAACGTCTTCAGAAATCGCAGAGAAATAATCAACAATGGATACACATCAATAATAAAAATGCAGAGCAATGAGACCCATCAATGAAAACACATTCAGAAATCGCAGAGCAATATTTAGCAATGGATACACATCAATAAATAAAAATGCAGAGCAATGAGATCCGACAATGAAAACGCCTTTAGAAATCACAGAGCAATAATTCAATCGTAATTGAATACCAACATCAGTTTATAAATAAATAAATCTTCTCTAAACATTAAAATTGTATTGGGTAGTAAATTCATGGGTAAAGTGAATAGCAGTGGGTTAAATCGCATGGGTGAATGTCGTCAACAGTCAAGAAGAGCAAAAGGAAAAAACCATTATTCACTGTCCAAGGTATGTTACAGGTGTAGTCTAAAGATAATAAATCCCAGCCAATACATAGGAAAAAGGAAACACTACCATGTTCCTTGAAGACACCAATAATAGTGGTTGGGTAAGGTGAGTAAGTGGGGTGTCACTTTCGCACTGTCATGACAATGGCATGGGTAAGGTTGTCGGATAGAATTTTCTATTAAGGGTGATAAAAGAGAAAAACGCAGAATTTAAAATTTTGTGGTTAAAGTGTTGAAATGCAGAGAGTAAATGCCATTGAATCATAGGAAACACAAAGTAAAATTGTAGAGTAATGGCAGACCAGAAGTAAGGAAAAACACACAACAAATCGCCAGGATAAGCATTATAAACTCATCCTTAAACAATTTCCAGGAAGGGTATTAAACGTAGGGATCAACGCAGAGGATCATAAGCGGTTTGCTGCGGGAAGAAAAAACACCACAAAGGTAATCAACGCAGCAAGGCACAAGACAATCACTCAACCAGGGACAACCAACAGGGTAGACACCGGGGCCAACACATCCTTCGCTCATCATCCACTCACAGAAAAGCAGGGCATTAGAATCTATAGGTCATTGTGCACCGAAGTGACGACCGTCGATTCGGCTCTTGGCCGACTACTCAGGCATGGACTGACGAACTAGGGATGAAGACGAAGTAAAGCACAATCCATAACAACAAATCGATAAAACCAGTCAAACAGTCACAACATTCAGGGATCGAAAGCCAAGGGAATCAATTCAAACAACGAACTTAACGCTTAAGGGGAAAAATAAGTTCTCGGTTGAAATGCTAAGTCAACATTTTAATTACCCAAATAAAAGTACAGAAATAAAAGCGTAAATTATAATAATAATCTGCCATGCAGAAATAAAGGAAGCGTACGGTAGCCCATGTTGTTCACTCTGAGTCATTGACCCGCATGCTTCGTGCAGCTCCCGCTTTCCGACCGATGAGACTACATCGATACCTCCCAACCAACTTTAGGGGTACTCTTCTTCCCCCTTAGCCCCTTGAGCCACAAAAAGGACACGCACACTAAATCAGAGAACAACTAGCTCCCAGTTCACCTCGGAAGGCCGAGCTACCACTCCTCACTGAGCTGGGTATCCCAAATCCCACAAGCTAAGTTAGCCAAGTCTAAAATTATGCAGTGTAACATTACACATAATAGAAGAGATCTATCATCCTCCTCCTCCCTCCTTTATATAGAGTTTCTAAGTCATTTACTTTCCCAAATTCCTGTTTAATTTATTGTTCAAAAATTTAATTCATAAAAATCCTCCCCGTACATGTGTCACTCATCCCCTTCATTTCACCGTAAATTAATTTCATTAATTAATTAATTACTCCTATTTCCCTCACCCACCTAAAAGCATTCCTAGAATCGCTCCTAGGTGTCCCCATATTCCCTTACACATTTTAATGACTTACCCCCTTACTAATTTACTAGTTGAGTTCAATTTAGAAAGTTCTTAAATGCAAGATACCTTACT
>JASDQU010880696.1:13863-25223 GCA_032191745.1 Picea mariana
GAACACAACGCACACAAATAAGGAAACAAACAACAACGACCCAACATACTATCACATCATGAAACTGGACTAAACATGCGATAATCAATTAGACAAAATAAAAAAGACTAATCGTTCGTCCTACCCTGCAAAGTTAGGACCTCCAGGACACATAAGCAACGCTCAAGCCGAGGTTCTCATCAATTTGACCATTTAAGGTCTCAAGGCTGGCAACTGTTCTGAGGAATAAGGAGGTGTCTACCTCTCACCCAACACATGCAAGATCATGCCTACTAAGCTAAAGACCACATTAATCAATCCAAATACAATAGCTTCGATGACCAATAACTAGAACCTTCCCGGCGAGCGAGAAACAAACACAGTAAACATTACAAAGCAAGGTACAAACTTCCATTCCAATGATGACCATCATCATCAGGAAGCACAAGACCCAAGGCTAGGTTATCATACATGCATGTCTCTCCAACATGCCTTGATCCCGTCATATAGAATCATGCCTCCACCGTGCGTCAAGTGCGATTGTAACTAAGGTGCAAACTGAAACAATCACGAATACCTAAAATCAAGATACAATAACCCAATGCCAGAAACCTCAGCTTAACTTCCATACCTTATAATGAAATATATACGAGAGAACTCTAAACAATCAAGCTAACGATGTGCAAGGTGATGACATTCATTACAGGGTTAAATTTTTCAACAATAACTCTTAATTAAATAATCACAAATTCCATGAAAGGATTCCATTAACAACATCAAGGATTCAATGAGTCATTATTTAGCTCCTTGTTGTGAAGACAATTAGAACTACTACAAGCAATAATGATAGTACTTACAATTAAACAATTAAGGCTATTGTAAAGAGATTGAGCTGTTATAAGGTGATAACACATTATCATAATTAGCCATTAAGCCTGTTTGTAAAAGAGAGTAATCGATTACAAGGAGGGAACATAATAACTCAATTAAACCATCATGACTTGTTACAACGAGTTAACTATCACACTATGAAATCATAAATATCTATTCAATACATTTAATTTCAAGATATTTAAGAGAATAGGAAAAATAATAATCAATCTAACACATGTTTGAAGGAATTCTAAAATCTTCAATAGAATTGTAAACATTGGCTACTTAAACAAAAGAGATCCCCAAGGCATGAGAGACCACAAACAAAAATGGATTAGAATGGTGATAGGCTAAAAGAATAATAATCTTTTGAAAAATTTGACATGGTCACCAACCAAATGACAAGTGTAACATGTGGAAAAATGAAATGCTATGTTAAAAAGTTACTTTAGTAAAATCACAATAGCGAGGAGATTTAAAAACACTAAAATCGAGTTTGGGTATAAATGTGTCATATCCCCAAATATATAATTTTGTTTGTTATATTACAACACAAATATAATATTGTTTTGTTATATTCCATTCGTTAAAAGTACTTTTTCAATGCACGTAAAATAGTTTTGTTTGAATTCCCTTCATTTTAAAAATGTCATTAGAATTAAAGAAACCACACAAAATGAAAATTGACTAGACATTAAAAATAACCTATAACTAAAGCCTAGGAAAAACTTCAATGTTGCTTAAATTCTTTGATATGTTTGCGTGGAAGTGTTTATCTTCACTCATTTTTTGATAATGAGAAATATATACAAGATACCATAAGTATGAAAGATCGACAGAGAATTATCTCATGAAATTCATTTTAAAAGTAATGTTATGCAGAGACAACAAATTTAGACAGAGGCAACAGAAATAAGAGGCATTAAATCGAGGAAGGAGCAGGGGAGAAATGAAAGGAATGAATGCCACTTGTCTGATCGAGCAACGTCTGGGCAGAAAGATCCAGCAAAAGATCTGGAAACGCAGGGAAATGAAGAGGTAATTTCACTGTACAAGCAATGGGTGTGTTGGGAAAATTAAAAATGAATTTGCAAAGAGTAAAAACAACAATAATCGCAGAGTAATGAAGAGGAATTTTTGTTGTAAAAGAAAACAAATTGTTGGGCAGATTAAAAATGAATTTGCAAAGAGTAAAAACATAATAATTGCAGAGTAATGAAGAGGAATTTTCGCTGTACAAGGAAACAAATTGCTGGGCAAATTAAAAATGAATTTGCAGAGAGTAAAAACACAATAATCGCAGAAGCTAAGGAGGGAATAAACGCCCAGGAGAGAATTCCTTGTTGGGCAGAGAAATGATCCTAAACTTATTATCCATGCATAGGAAAGTAGGGAATTTGAATCTAAATATTTAACACCGGAGTGAAAGATAGTCGATTCGGCTCCTGGCCGACTACTCAGGCACAGACTAATAACTTAAAGGATAAAGGAATAGAAGATGAAAACAAAAATTTTCATCCAGATCTTCTCCGTCGAGAAACAAAATAATGAAAAAAAAACGCAATCAAGGAATAAAGAAAACATAGGCAGGAGATACAAAAGCGCAAACAAGGCTTTGAGTCTGGGGCTCATTCTGGCCATGTGCAATTAGACAGTAACTCAGAAATAAAAGATACTGTGGATAGAAAGGTTTCTTACAGGATGAATCAAGCGACAAGGAGATTACATTAATAACAAAATTCTCAAGGAGTACCTAAGGAGACCTACATTCTTACAAAAATTCGAAAGAAAACCATCTCTATCCTACACAATAGTTCTTCCAATGTTTTTATGTATGTACAAATAGTTTTCTTTTTCTTTTATCAAATTACCATTACAAATTATGATTTTACGAAAAATAATCTTTTACAATTACCTTAGAAATACATGTGCAAGGAAAGCTCATGGAAATGAAATCGTCATCCAAATATAGTAAAATAAACAAGTGTAAATTAAATTATATTGCAAGTAACAACTTTAACGGGCATACCTTTACTGATGACGATGAGGAGAAGATGTCCTCTCGCGTGATCGCTTCATCCAAATCCCACTTGTCGACTGATGAGACCTCACTGGTACTTCCCAGCCAACACTAGGGGTACTCTTCTTCCCCCTGAGCCCCGCGCTCCAAAAAGGGGCCACAAACACGATACCGTAGAACACTAGCACCCAACTCACCTTGCAAGGTCGATCTACCACTCATTACCCGAGCTGGGTATCCTAGCTCCCACAAGAGAAAGTTCATTCAAGATGAAATTTCGACAGCATAACATTACGCAAGACAAATGTGTTCCATACCCCTCCTCTGCCATCCTTTGTATATAGTTTTATTAGTCATTAGTTTCCCAAAACCCTCATTATATTCTTTTTTCATTTAATTAACTTCGAAAAACCTCCTCTGTACACATGTCTCTCGATCTCCTAGTTGCACTAGAAAATCAATTTATTAATTAATTAAATTTGTCTATTTCCCTCACCCACTCAAAATTGTTCCTAAAAACGCTCCTCGATGTCCCATTATTCCCTTACAATTCTTAAATGACTTACGCCTTACTTAATTCCTAGTTGAGTTCATAAATAGAAATTTTCAAAGGCTAGATTTCTTACTAAGTTAGATATTCCCCTTTTTCTTTAAGTTTCCCCTTTTCTTTAAGTTTCCCCTTTTCCTTAAGTTTCCCTTTTTCTTAAGTTTCCCCTTTTTATAACTAAGCTCAGAATTAACAGGTTTAGACAAAAACAACCAAATACCCCTTTTAGTAATTATACCTTTATTAAAAATTCCACTTTAATTAATAATGCTTGAATTTTCTTTACCCCCGTCCTGTTATATGTCTAATCAATTTTTTTTTTTTTCTAAGGTTCTACTCAAACCTAGGTTTTCAATTCACTAGGCTTGGCGACATTTCTTAAGGGAAAAATTAGTTATTAAAATTCATTTATCACATCATTCATTTTAAGGTCGACCAGGTCCTAAGGAGGCATAGTTTTCTAGGCACTAGGTTTATTAACTTACCAGTTAAAATCACGACGTGCCCTTCAGGATGCACTACATTCTCCAAGGGTGCCACTCACCTCTTTCTGTTTTCTTTGTGCGACGTGCCCTTCAAGACACACTACATTCTCCAAGGGTGCCACTCGCCTCTTGACTAAATTTGGTAGACGTCAAACCCCTGGAGTCAATACTCCGTTAGGTGATCTTGTGGGAGACTAAGGGCCTCTAAGGAATAAGGACCCTGCCTTATTGCACACCCCTTAGGATCATCATGAGAGACTGTCATAGTCTTCCCTCATGACATCACAGGTCTTCTCGAACTAGGTAATCGTTAACCTACAATTTGAGCCACGATGAGAGTGCTAGTAGGTTGTGGCAGGGTTGTTGCCACACCTCTCCCTCAATGTCTTTGGTTGTCTTGCGTGACCCCTTTAATCCAAATGTGAGTCTGATTGACAAGCTATCATCAACTTGCATCCATCAATGAATCATGTCAACAATAACAATCAACATCATTATATCTAATCATATGTACATATGTGACATCAACAACATTCAAACCCTAACAATCCACTCCCTGACTCAATCTAGAGTCTAAGGGGTTTCATTGATGCCTCGACATTCTCAATGTCTAGATTCCTGCACACTCAGGAGAACCTAGTCAATATCACCTATCTAAGTAAATACAACAAAATAACATATCATCATATTCACAACATCTCATAATCATAATCAAAACAACCAATAGTATAATGAACCAGATCACTTGCACTCAAGTGTCCTCAAAGAATAAGTTCGCTCAGTGTGTGCAAGAGAGGGATGTTACATACACCGCCTCTTTTTTTAAACTTTGTCTTGAAGTTTCACAGTATGTAAATGATGAAATAAAGTGTATCACAGTATCATATTTCTAAATATCAAACAAAAATGGGAACTACTGACACATATGATACGTGTCCTCCCAGGCCACCAAGTGTGGACTATAGTTGTCCCATTGGACCTTGACCTGATCTATTGTTTGACGTCGTAGCCATCGAATGTGATGGTCCAAGATGCATATTGGATCCGTCGTGAGAGAAACCTCATCCGATACCTGCAAGGAACTCATGTCAATAACATGTGTAGGATCACTAACATAATGTCTCAAAACAGATACGTGAAAAACATCATGCATATGACTCAAAGAATCAGGCAAGGCTAGTCTATAGGCCACGGGCCCCGTCCTTTCCACAATATCGAAGGGTCCCACGAACCTAGGAGAGAGTTTGGCACCATTTCCAAATTTGATTGAACTCTTATGTGGTTTCACCTGCAAGAAGAATTGATCTCCAACTTCATAACCATGATCGACATGATGTGCATCGACATAACTCTTATGTCGATCCTGCACTTCGTTTATCCTTTCTATTATGGTTTTCATTTCGTCCTCCATTTCTTGGATCGCTTCAGGTCCCACCATGAATCTATCCTCAAGCCGATCCCAACTCAAAGGCGTCTGACACGATCCCCATAAAGAAACTTGAAAGGTGCCATCTTAATGGTGATTTGATAACCATTGTTATATGCAAATTCTACCAGTGGAAAGAAATCTTTCCAACGCTTATGTTCGTCCATCACGTACATGTACAACATATCCTCCAAGATTTGGTTTGTTCACTCAGTTTTCCCATCTATTTCCGGGTGATACACAGTACTAAAGTTAAGTTGGGTTCCCAAGGCCTCTTGGAAACTAGTCCAAAATCATCCTGTAAAAACTGATCCTGTATTGAATATAATCATCTTAGGCATGCCATGCAGCCTCACAATCTCACTGATGAAAAATCTAGCTATGTCAGGTGCATGATATGTCGTACGCACATGAATGAAATGAGTACTCTTCATCAGAGTGTCGACTACTAGGAATATCGAGTCATGTTTCCTTACCGTCAGTGGAAATCCAACAATGAAATCCATTGAAATGACCTCCCATTTTGATTCTGAAATAGTGTGTGGCTATAGTAATACTACCGGATGTCTATGTTCAGCCTTCACCTGCTAACATTCTAGACATTTTGCCATGTATTTGACTATGTCTTCCTTCATTCCTTTCTAGAAGAATAAGGTTTTAAGGTATGCCCTCATCTTCATGACTCTAGGATGAGCCATGTACACTACTCTATGAGCCTCATTTAGGATTAAACTCCTCAAATTGTCATTGGGTGGTACGTAAGTTCAACTTTTAAATATCAATAATCCGTCATTGTGCATAGTAAATCCCTCAAATTTTGGTACCATCATTGTGTTTTGTCCGATAAACTCCTTGAACTCTTTGTACTAGTCATCATCGCATTGTAAAGTTAAGATCTTTTCAAATAGATTTGTTTGAAGAGGCATCAACAAAAATATGCGTGGTATCCGACTCAACGCAACTGCCACTCTGTTCATTATTCCTTTTATGTAAGTAATCTCAAAATCATACTCGCTAAGAAATTCCGACCAATGCCGTTGTCGTGCGTTCAAGTCACCTTGCATAAAGAAGTGTTGTAGTCCATAGTTGTCCATTTTTAATTTGAATTTTCATCCAATAAGATAGTGTCTCCAAACTCTCAAGGCATAAAAAATGTCTAACAACTCCAAATCATGCATTGCATAGTTCTCCTCATGCCTTCTCAACTTTCTCGAGATGTAAGCGATCACTCCACTGTATTGCATCAAGACTCCACTTAAGCCTTCCTTGGATGCATCAGTTCATACCAAGAAGTACACACCCATGTAAGGGATCTTTAGTATTGGTGTTGTCGTCAACAACTCCTTGAGCCTCCGAAATGCCTCCGTGCATTTCTTGGTCCAAAAAAACTTCTTGTTCTTCTTCTGCAATTTCATGATCGGATTTGCTATCTTCGAAAAACCCTCGTCTAACTGTCGATAGTATCTTGCTAAACCCATGAAACTATGCACTTCAGGGATATTCGTCGGTACATTCCATTCCATAATATCCTCGACCTTTGCTAGATCCACAACAATACCTTCGCCGGAGATGACATGCCCTAAGTAGTGAATCTTCGATTGATAAAATGAGAATTTAGACAATTTCCCATACAATTTGTTCTCTTGTAGAAACTGTAGTACCATGCACAAGTTATCTTCATGCTCCTCCATTGTTCGAGAGTAAATCAAAATATCATCAATGAATACTTGGACGAACTTGTCCAAGTATTCACGGAACACCCCGTTCATCAAACTCATAAATACCCCTGGGGAATTCATTAGTCTAAACGATAAAACAATAAACTCATAATGTCCAAAACTCATCGTAAAGGCGGTCTTATGGATGGCATCCTCCTTGATCCGTAAATGGTGATACCTTGATCTCAAGTTGATTTTTGAAAACATCATCGCGCCTTTCATCTGATCAAAAAGATCATCAATCCTTGGCAATGGATATTGATTCTTGATCATTGCCTTGTTTAATTGATGGTATTAAATGTGGAGTCTCCACGACCCATCCTTCTTCTATATGAAAATAACAGGCACCCCCCACGATGACACACTTGGACGTATAAATCCTCGATCCAACAACTCCTTTAGTTGCTTTCTCAACTCTTGTAACTCTGTGGTCGACATTTGATAAGGCGTTCTTGCTATCGGTTTAGCTCACAGTTTTAGGTCGATGGTAAATTCCAATTCCCTCTCTGGTGGCATCCCAAGTAACTCCTCAGGGAAGACTTCCGCAAATTCTCTCACCACTGGAAGCTGTTCTAGACCTTTTTCTACTCCCTTCTCATTTAACGCAAGGATCGCATAAATCTTACATCCCTTGCGCATGCTCTTCCATAGCTGCAAGGAAGATATGAACCTCAGGGAGGCTCCCTGGTTTCGACCAACAACCACGCATCTCTGTCCCTCATCATTGACCAACCTCAACAGTTTTGTCTTACAGTCAAGTATCGCATCATGCGATTCCAACCAATCCATACCGATCATGACGTCATAATACCCTAAGATTGTGACGTACAAGTTGGACCTTGTGAAAAAATCTCCTAGGTTAAGGCTACATCCCGTAACCTTCCCTTCAACCTTTTGTTTGGCTCCTGAAGCCATTTCTACAAAGATAAATTCATCCCGTTCGATTGCCTTTACCTGAATTCTTTTTAGCGCTACACCAGAAATAAAACTCTCTGTAGCACCTGGATCTATCAAAATACTAAGGGTCTGGTCAGTGACGGTACCTAACATCTCGAGCACAGTTGACTGGTGCTCTGACTGGTCATTATTCACCATTGCATGAATCTGATGGGCCTTGCCCCAATCTCCCACGGTAGTGGGTCCGATTGATCCAGATGCTCTAGTCCTCTCCATTGGGAAGTCATGCTGGTAATGTGGATCCCCACATGTTCAACACCCTTTCTTCGGTCCAATACTCCTGGAACCTGAAGTAGAGGCTGACAACCCACTGGCTTGGAACCCTGGTATGTTTTTCTAAACAAGCCTAAACTGTTGTTGCAGCGTTCGACGCTACTATTGGTGCTGTGGTCCTCGGTAAGGAGTTTTCTACTAAGGAAATGGTCATCGAGGTGTAGTGAAAATGGATCCTCTCTGGAAGCCACGATATCCTGGTGAATGTCTAGATGGTGTCTAAAGTTCTTGTGCACTAGATGACGCCTGTCCCATTGGTTTTGCTGGAGTCCTGCTCTGACCCCCACTGATAAGCTCCTCCTCTGCTATGAGGGCCTTCTGGACATCATCATGTAAGGTTTGAGGCATAAGAATCCTAAACTTTGCATGAATGTTGACATTAAGGCCAAACAAGAACCTATTGACCTTAAGTTTCTTGGTATTCAGGTATGGAGCATACCGAAGTAGCTCCATAAAATGTGCCTCGTACCCGGGCACTGTACGGTCGCCCTGTCACAAGGAGTTGAACTCGTTGAGTTGATGCTCAATGAATTCCTAAGATAGATATCTCTCTTAGAACCATTCCTTGAACAAGTCCCATGACATGTCTTCGACGACCATGTTCAATTGCGGCAGGAGCATCCTCCACCATAGAAGAGCGCTCCCCTTCAATTGAAACACTGCCATGCAGACCTTTATGTTGGAGGTATAGTATCAAAGTGAAAAGCACATTGCCATATTATCCAACCCTTCCTCGGTGGTTGTGTCATTCGAGGCACCAAATAACTCGTGAAATTTGACCTTCTTGAGTTCACGGTGAATGCTACCAGTACCGACCGGAGTGTGTGGCTAACCCTTAGGGGGTGCCGATGCCCTAGACTCATCTCTATAAAAATGACTGATTAGTGCCTCAGACATCTGCTAAAAGGAACTCATCAGCCCAACCACATCACCCATAGCTATATGTTCCTTCCCGACAACCTATTCATATCCCTAGGGTCTAGACCCCTTAGGCGTGGATGCTACTGGGGGCGTCGTGCCTCCTCCCCTAGAACCCCGTCATCTGCCTTCGCGGTGTCCTCTAACCATGATTACCTGCATGAATAGAAATCAATTTAATTAGCGACATCATAATCAATTATCTAATCAATGGAATTTGTAGTCATCCAAAGTCGCGGTTCGAACTGGATCTGATACCATATGTAACGACCCCCGTTGTTACGACTACATGCGATGCAAAGAAAGTGAAAATATTTTTCTTTTTTTGCAGGGAAGTAACAATGAAAAAAATTAATCAACACAACTTGACAATGAAAACAACACACACAAATTAGGAAACAAACAACAATGACCCAACATACTAGCACATCATGCAATTGGACAAAACATGTGATAATCAATTAGAAAAAATAAAAACGACTAACCCACCGTCCTACCCTGCAAGGTTAGGAACTCCAGGACACATGAGAAATGCTCAAGCCCAGGTTCCCATCTATTTGATCATTTAAGGTCTCAAGGTTGACGACTGTTCTGAGGAACAAGGAGGTGTCTACCTCCCACCCGACACATGCAATATCACGCCTACTATGCTAAACACCACATCAATCAATCCAAACACAATAACTTCGACGACCAATAACTAGAACCTTCTGGGTGAGCGAGAAACAAACACATTAAACATTACAGAGCAAGATACAAATGCCCATTCCAATGATGACCATTATCGTCATAAGCACAAGACAAAAGGCCAGGTTATCATACGTGCATGTCGCTCCAACGCGCCTTGATCCCGTCATATGGAATCATGCCTCCACCATGTGTCAAGCACAATTGTAACCAAGGCACAAACTGAAACAGTCACAAATACCTAAAATCAAGATACAGTAACCCAATACCAGGAACCCCAAATTAACTGCCATACCTTATAATGAAATATATATGAGAGCACTCTAAACAATCAAGCTAATGACACACAAGGTGACGACATTCATTACAGGGTTAAATTTTTCAACAATAAATCTTAATTAAAATTCCATGAAAAGATTCCATTAGCAACATCAAGGATTCAATGAGTCCTTATTTAGCTCCCTGTTGTGAAGACAATTAGAACAGCTACAAGTGATAATCATAGTACTTACAATTAAATAATTAAGGCTATTGTAAAGCAATTGAACTGTTATAAGGCGATAACACATTATCATTATTAGCCATTAAGATTGTTTGTAAAAGAGAGTAATCGGTTACAAGGCGGTAACACAATAACTCAATTAAACCATCATGACTTGTTACAACGAGTTAACTATCACACTGCGAAATCATAAATATCTATTCAATACATTTAATTTCAAGATATTTAAGAGAATAGGAAAAATAATAATCAATCTAACACATTTTTGAAGGAATTCTAAAATCTTCACTAGAATTGTAAACATTGGCTACTTAAACAAAAGATATCCCGAAGGCATGAGGGAACACAAACAAAAATGGATTAGAATGGTGATAGGATAAAATAATAATAATCTTTTGAAAAATTTGACATGGTCACCAACCAAATGACAAGTGTAACATGTGGCAAAACGAAATGCTAAGTTAAAAAGTTACTTTAGTAAAATCACAAGAGTGAGGAGATTTAAAAACACTAAAATGGAGTTCAGGTATAAATGTGTCATCTCCCCAAATATATAATTTTGTTTGTTATATTACAACGCACATATAATATTGTTTTGTTATATTCCATTCATTAAAAGTACTTTGTCAATGCACGTAAAATAGTTTTGTTCGAATTCCCTTCATTTTAAAAAGGTCATTAGAATTTAAGAAACCACACACAATGAAAATTGACTACACATTAAAAATAACCTATAACTAAAGCCTAGAAAAAACTTCAATGTTCCTTAAAGTCTCTGATATGTTTGCGTGGAAGTATTTATCTTCAATCCTTTTTCGATAATGAGAAATATATACAAGATACCATAAGTATGAAATCTTGATAGAGAATTATCTAATGAAATACATTTTAAAAGTAATGTTCTACGGAGACAACAAATTTAGACAAAGGAAGCAGAAATAAGAGGCATCAAATCGAGGAGGGAGAAGGGGCGAA
>JASDQU010880696.1:25421-45264 GCA_032191745.1 Picea mariana
TCACTGTACAAACAAATGAATTGTTGGGAAGATTAAAAATGAATTTGCACCAGGAATTTGTTGGGAATATTAAAAATGAATCCCTAAGGAAAGAATTCCTTGCTGGGCAGAGAAATGATCCTACACTTATTATCCATGCATAGGAAAGAAGAAAATTTCAATCTAAGTATTTAACAACGGAGTGAAAGACAGTCGATTTGGCTCCTGATCGATTGTTCAGGCACAGACTAATAACTTAAAAGATAAAGGAATAGAAGATGAAAACAAAAATCTGTATCCAGATCTTCTCCATCGAGAAACAAAATAATGAAAAAAAACCACAATCAAGGAATAAAGAAAATGTAGGCAGGAGATACAAAAGCACAGACAAGGCTTTGAGTCTGGGGCTCATTCTAGCCACGCACAATTAGACAGTAACTCAAAAATAAAATATACTCTGGATAGCAAGGTTTCTTACAGGATGAATCAAGCGACAAGGAGATTACATTAATAACAGAATTCTCAAGGAATCCCTAAGGAGACCTACATTCTTACCAAAATTTGAAAGAAAACCATTTCCATCCTACGCAATAGTTCTTCCAATGTGTTTATGTATGTACAAACAATTTTATTTTTCTTTTATCAGATTACCATTACAATTTATGATTTTACAAAAAATAATCTGTTACAATTACCGTAGAAATACATGTGCAAGGAAAGATCATGGAAATGAAATTGTCATCCGAATATAGTAAAATAAACAAGTGTAAATTAAATTTTATTGCAAGTAACAACTTTAACAGGCATACCTTTACCGATGATGACGAGGCAAAGATGTCCTCTCACGTGATCGCTTCGACCAGATCCCTCTTGCCGATTGATGAAACCTCACCGGTACCTCCCAGCCAACACTAGGGGTACTCTTCTTCCCCATGATCCCCCCAATCCGAAAAGGGGCCACAAACACGATACTAGAGAACACTAGCACCCAAATCACCTCCCAAGGTCGATCTACCACTCATTACCCAAGATGGGTATCCCAGCTCCCACAAGAGAAAGTTCAGTCAAGATGAAATTCCGACAGCATAAAATTACGCAAGCCAAATGTGTTCCATACTCCTCCTACGCCATCATTTTTATAGAGTTTTATTAGTCATTAGTTTCCCAAAACCCTCATTAGATTCCTTTTTCATTTAATTAACTTCGAAAAACCTCCTCCATACACATGTCTCTCAATCTCCTAGTTGCACCAAAAAATCAATTTATTAATTAATTAAATTTGTCTATTTCCCTCACCCACTCAAAATCGTTCCTAAAAACGCTCCTCAGTGTCCCATTATTCCCTTACAATTCTTAAATGACTTACGCCTTACTTAATTCCTAGTTGAGTTCATAAATAAAAAGTTCCAAAGGCTAGATTTCTTACTAAGTTAGATATTCCCATTTTTCTTTAAGTTTCCCCTTTTCCTTAGGTTTCCCCCTTTTCTTTAATCTTTCCTTTTTCTTAAAGTTTCCCCTTTTTATAACTAAGTTCAGAATTAGCAGGTTTAGACAAAAACAACCAAATACCCCTTTTATTAATTATACCTTTATTAAAAATTCCACTTTAATTATTAATGCTTGAATTTCTTTACCCCCGTCCTGTTATATGTCTAATCAGTTTTGTTTTGTTCTAAGGTTATACTCAGACCCAGGTTTTTAATTCAGTAGGCTTGGTGACATTTCTTAAGGGAAAAATTAGTTATTAAAATTTATTTATCATATCATTCATTTTAAGGCCGACTAGGTCCTAAGGAGACATAGTTTTCTAGGCACTAGGTTTATTAACTTACTAGTTAAAATCGCGACGTGCCCTTCAGGACGCACTACATTCTCCCAGGGTGCCACTCACCTTTTTTCATTTTCTTTGCACGACGTTCCCTTCAAGACACACTACGTTCTCCAAGGGTGCCACTCACCTCTTGACTGAATTTGGTAGACGTAAAACCCCTAGAGTTAATACTCCATTAGGTGATATTGTGGGAAACTAAGGGCCTCTAAGGAATACAGACCCTGCCTTATTGCACACCCCTTAGGATCATCATGAGATACTATCACAGTCTTCCCTCAAGACATCACAGGTCTTCTCGTACTAGGTAATTGTTAACCTACAGTTCGAGCCACGATGAGAGTGCTAGTAGGTTGTGGCAGGGTTGTTGCCACACCTCTCCCTCAATGTCTTTGGTTGTCTTGTGTGACCCCTTTAATCCAAATGTGAGTCTGGTCGACAAGATATCATCATCCTGCATCCATGAATGAATCATGTCATCAATAACAATCAACATCATAATATCTAATCATATGTAGATATGTCACATCAACAACATTCAAACCCTAACAGTCCACTCCCTGACTCGATCCAGAGTCCAAGGGGTTTCATCAATGCCTCGACATTCTCAACATCCAGAGTCCTGTACACTCAGGAGAACCCAGTCAATATCACCTGTCTATGTAAATACAAAAAAATAACATATCATCACATCCATAATATCTCATAATCATAAACAAAACAACCAATAGTATAATGAACCGCATCACTTGCACGCAAGTGTCCTCAAAGAATAAGTTCCCTCAGTGTGCACAAGAGAGGGATGTTATATACACCCCCTCTTGTTTTAAACTTCATCCCGAAGTTTCACAGTATGTAAGTGCTGAAACAAAGTGTATCACAGTATCATATGTCTAAATATCAAACAAAAATGGGAACTACAGATGCATATGATATGCGTCCTCCCAGGTCACCAAGTGTGGACTATAGTTGTCCCATTGGACCTTAACCTGATCTATTCTTCGACATCGTAGCTGTCAAATGCGATGGTCCAATATGCATATTGAATCCATCATGAGAGAAACCTCATCCAATACCTGCAAGGAACTCATGTCAATAACATGTGTAGGATCACTAACATAATGTCTCAAAACAGATATGTGAAAAACATCGTGCATATGACTCAAAGAATCAAGCAAGGCTAGTCTATAGACCACCGGCCCCTTCCTTTCCACAATATAGAAGGGTCCCATGAACCTAGGAGAGAGTTTAGCACCCTTTCCAAAGTTGATCGAACTCTTATGTGGTTTCACTTGCAAGAAGAATCGATCGCCAACTTCATAACCACGATCGACACGATGCACATCAGCATAACTCTTTTTTCGATCCTGCACTTTGTTTATCCTTTGTATTATGGTTTTCATTTGGTCCTCCATTTATTGGATCGCTTCAAGTCCCACCATGAACCTATCCTCAAGTCGATCCCAACTCAAAGGCATCTGACATGGTCGCCCATAAAGAAACTTGAAAGGCGCCATCTTAATGGTGCTTTGATAACTGTTGTTATATGCAAATTCTACCAGTGGAAAGAATCATTTTCAACTCTGATGTTGGTCCATCGCGTACATGCACAAAATATCCTCCAAGATTTGGTTTGTTCACTCAGTCTACCCATCTATTTCTAGGTGATACACAGTACTAAAGTTAAGTTGGGTTCCCAAGGCCTCTTGGAAACTAGTCCAAAATCATCCTGTAAAAATCGATCCTCTATCGAATATAATCATCTTAGGCATGCCATACAGCCTCACAATCTCACTGATGAAAACTCTAGCTATGTCAGGTGCCTAATACGTCATACACACATGAATGAAATGAGCACTCTTCATTAGAGTGTCGACTACCAGGAAAATCGAGTCGTGTTTCCTTGACGTCAGTGGAAATCCAACAATGAAATCCATCGAAATGACCTCCCATTTTGATTCTGAAATAGTGTGTGGCTGTAGTAATCCTACTGTATGTCTATGTTCATCCTTCACCTGCTGACATTCTAGACATCTTGGCACGTATTTGACTATTTCTTCCTTCATTCCTTTCCAGAAGAATAAGGTTTTAAGGTCTGCCCTCATCTTCGTGACTCCAAGATGAGCCATGTACACCGCTCTATGAGCCTCATTTAGGATTAAACTCCTCAACTTTTCATTGGGTGGTACATAATTTCAACTTTTAAATCTCAATAATCCTTCGTTGTCCACAGTAAATCCCTCAAATTTTGGTACCATCATTGTGTTTTGTCCAATAAACTCCTTGACCTCTTTATACGAGTCATCATCGTGTTGTAAAGTTAGGATCTTTTCAAATAGATTTGTTTGAAGAGGCATCACCGAAAAGATGCATGGTCTCTGATTCAACGCATCCACCACTCGTTTCATTATTCCTTTTATGTAAGTAATCTCGAAATCATACTCGCTAAGCAATTCTGACCAATGTCGTTGTCATGCGTTCAAGTCACCTTGCGTAAAGAAGTGTTGTAGTCCATAGTTGTCCATTTTTAGTTTGAATTTTCGTCCAATACGGTAGTGTATGCAAACTCTCAAGGCATAAACAATGTCTAACAACTCAAAATCATGCGTTGCATGGTTCTCCTCATGCCTTCTCAGCTTTCATGAGATGTAAGAGATCACTCGTCTGTCTTGCATCAAGACTCCGCTTAAGCCTTCCTTGGATGCATCAGTGCATACAAGAATTCCACACCCATGTAAGGGATCTTTGGTATCAGTTTTTTCTTCAACAACTCCTTGAGCCTCCGAAATGCATCCACGCATTTCTTGGTCCAAAAAAACTTCTTGTTCTTCTTCTGCAATTTCGTGATCAAATTTGCTATCTTCGAAAAACCCTCGTCGAACTGTCGATAGTATCCCGCTAAACCCATGAAGCTATGCACTTTGGGGATATTCGTCAGTACAGGCCATTCCATAATATCCTTGACCTTTGTTGGATCCACAACAATCACTTCATCGGAGATGACATGCCCTAAGTAGTGAATCTTTGATTGATAAAACAAGAATTTAGACAATTTCCCATACAATTTGTTTTGTTGTAGAAACTGTAGTACCATGTGCAAGTGCTCTTCATGCTCCTCCATCATATAAGAGTAAATAAAAATATCGTCAATGAATACTTGGATGAACTTGTCCAAGTATTCGTGGAACACCCCATTCATCAAACTCATAATACCCCTGGGGTGTTCGTTAGTCCAAACGGTAAAACAATAAACTCATAATTTCCAAACCTTGTCATAAAGGTGGTCTTATGGATGTCACCCTCCTTGATCTGTAAATGGTGATACCTTGATCTCAAGTTGATTTTTGAAAACATTGTCGTGCCTTTCATCTAATCAAAAAGATAATAAATTCTTAGCAATGGATATTGATTCTTGATCGTTGCCTTGTTCAATTGATGGTATTAAATGCGGAGTCTCCACAACCCATTCTTCTTCCATATGAAAATAACAGACACTCCCCATGGTGACACACTCAGATGTATAAGTCCCAGGTCAAACAACTCCTTCAATTGCATTCTCAACTCTTGTAACTCCGTGGTCAACATCCAATAAGGTGTTCTTGCTATTGGTTTAGTTCCCAATTTTGGGTCAATGGTAAATTCCAATTCCCTCTCTAGTGGCATCCTAGGTAACTCCTCAGGGATGACTTCCACAAATTCTTTCACCACTAGAAGGTGTTCTAGACCTTCTTCTACTCACTTCTCGTTTAATGCAAGGATCGCATAAATCTTACATCCCTTGCGCATGGTCTTCCATAGCTGCAAGGAAGATATGAACCTCAGAGAGACTCCCTAGTTTTGACCTACAATCACGCGTCTCTATCCCTCATCATTGACCAAGCTCAACCATTTTGTCTTATAGTCAAGTATCGCATCATGTGATTCCAACCAATCCATACCGATCAAGACGTCATAAGACCCTAAGATCGTGACGTACAGGTTGGACCTTGTGAAAAAATATCCTAGGTTAAGGCTACATCCCATAACCTTCCCTTCAACCTTTTGTTTGGCTTTCGAAGCCATTTCTACAAAGATAAATTCATCCCGTTCGATTGCCTTTACCTTAATTCTTTTTAGCGCTACACTAGAAATAAAACTTTTTGTAGAACCTAGATCTATCAAAATATTAAGGGTATGGTCAGCGCTGGTACCTAACATCTCGAGCATAGTCGACTTGTGCTCTGACTGGTTGTTATTCATCGTTGCATGAATATGATGGGCCTTGGCCAAATATCCCACAGTAGTGGGTCTGACTGATCCAGATGCTCTGGTCCTCTCCACTGGGTAGTCATGCTAGTAATGTGGATCCCCACATGTCCAACACCCTTTCTTCGGTCCAATACTCCTGGTACCCGAAGTAGAAGCTGACGACCCACTGGCCTGGAACCCTGGTATGTTTTGTTGAACATACTTAAATTGCTGTTGCAACGATCGACGCAACTCCTAGTGCTGTGGTCCTTGGTAAGGAGTCTGTTGTTGAGGCACTAGTCATTGAGGTGTAGTGAAAATGGATCCTCTCTGAAAGCCACGATATCTTGGTGAATGTATAACTGGTGTCTAATGTTTTTGTGCACCAGATGACGCCTGTCCCACTGGTTTCGCTGGATTCCTTCTCTGACCCGCGCTAATAAGATCCTCCTCTGCTATGAGGAATAAGAATTCTAACCTTTACATGAATGCTGACATTAAGGCCAAACAAGAACCTGTTGACCTTAAGTTTCTCAGTATTTAGGTATGGAGCATACCGAAGCAGCTCCATAAAACGTGCCTCGTACTCGGGCACCGTACGACCGCCCTGTCACAAGGAGTTTAACTCGTTGAGATGATGCTCAATGAATTCCTCAGATAGATATCTCTCTTAGAACCGTTCCTTGAACAATTCCCATGACACGTCTTCGACAACCATGTTCAATTGTGGCACGAGCATATTCCACCATAGAAGAGCACTCCCCTTTAGTTGAAACACCACCATGCAGACCTTTATGTTGGAGGTATAGTATCGAAGTGAAAAGCGTGTTGCCATTTTCTCCAACCATGCCTCGGTGGCTGCATCATCCGAGGCACCAAAGAACTCGTGAAATTTGACCTTCTTGAGTTCGTAGTGAATGCTACCAGTACCGACCGAAGTGTGCGGTAGACCCTCAGGGGGTGTCGACGCCCTGGACTCATCTCTATCCAAAAGACTAATTAGTGCCTCAGACATCTGCTGAAAGGACCTCATCAGCCCAACCACTTCACCCATAGCTATATGTTCCTTCCTGACAACTTGTTCGTATCCCTGGGGGCTAGATCCCTCAGGCATGGATGCCTCCAGGGGCGTCGCGCCTCCTCCCCTAACACCCTATAGTTTTCCTTCGTGGTGTCCTCTAACCATGATTACCTACATGAATACAAATCAATTTAATTAGTGACATCATAATCAATTATCTAATCAACAGAATTCATAGTCATCACAAGTCACAGGTCGAACCGATTCTGATACCATATGTAACGACCCCCGTCGTTAGGACTACATGCAACGCAAAGAAAGTGAAAATATTTTTTTTTTGTGCAGGAAAGTAACAATGAAAAAAATTAATCAACACAACTTGATGATGAACACAACACACACAAATCAGGCAACACACAACAACATACCAACATACTAGCACATCATGCAATTGAATGAAACATGTGATAATCAATTAGACAAAGTAAAAATGACTAACCCCCTATTCTACCTTGCAAGGTTAGGAAATCCAGGACACATGAGAAACTCTCAAGCCTAGGTTCCCATCGATTTTACCATTTAAGGTCTCAAGGTTGATGACTTTTCTGAGGAACAAGGAGGTGTCTATCTCCCGCCCGACACATGCAAGATCACACCTACTAAGCTAAATACCACATCAATCAATCCAAACACAACAACTTCGATGACCAATAACTAGAACCTTCCCGGTGAGCGAGAAGAAACCACATTAAACATTACAAAGAAAGGTACAAACATCCATTCCAATGATTACCATCATCGTCACAAATCACAAGACTTAAGGCTAGGTTATCATACGTGCATGTCGCTCCAATGCGCCTTGATCCCGTCATATGGAATCATGCCTCCACCATGCGTCAAGCAACATTGTAACTAAGGCGCAAATTGAAACAATCATGAATACCTAAAATCAAGATACAGTAACCCAACGCCACGAACCCCAAATTAACTTCCATACCTTATAATGAAATATATATCAGAGCACTCTAAACAATCAAGCTAACGACACACAAGGTGACGACATTCATTATAGGGTTAAATTTTTCAACAATAACTCTTAATTAAATAATTACAAATTCCATGAAAGGATTCCATTAATAACATCAAGGATTCAATGAGTCCTTATTTAGCTCCCTGTTGTGAAGACAATTAGAACAGTTACAAGTGATAATCATAGTACTTACAATTAAAGAATTAAGGCTATTGTAAAGCAATTGAATTGTTATAAGGAGATAACACATTATCATTATTAGCCATTAAGATTGTTTGTAAAAGAGAGTAATCAGTTACAAGGTGGTAACACAATAACTCAATTAAACCATCATGACTTGTCACAACGAGTGAACTATCACACTGCAAAATCATAAATATCTATTCAATACATTTAATTTCAAGATATTTAAGAGAATAGGAAAAATAATAATCAATCTAACACATTTTTGAAGGAATTCTAAAATCTTAAATAGAATTGTAAACATTGGCTACTTAAACAAAAGATATCCCTAAGTCATGAGGGACCACAAACAAAAATGGATTAGAATGGTGATAGGATAAAATAATAATAATCTTTTGAAAAATTTGACATGGTCACCAACCAAATGACAAGTGTAACATGTGGAAAAACGAAATGCTAAGTTAAAAAGTTACTTTAGTAAAATTACAAGAGTGAGGAGATTTAAAAACACTAAAATGGAGTTTGGGTATAAATGTGTCATATCCCCAAATATATAATTTTGTTTGTTATATTACAACGCACATATAATATTGTTTTGTCATATTCCATTCGTTAAAAGTACTTTGTCAATGCACGTAAAATAGTTTTGTTCAAATTCCCTTCATTTTAAAAAGGTCGTTAGATTTAAGAAACCACACACAACGAAAATTGACTACACATTAAAAATAACATATAACTAAAGCCTAGAAAAAACTTCAATTTTCCTGAAAATCTCTGATATGTTTGCGTGGAAGTATTTATCTTCAATCCTTTTTCGATAATGAGAAATATATACAAGATACCATAAGTATGAAAGCTCGACAGAGAATTATCTCATGAAATGCATTTTAAAAGTAATGTTCTACGGAGACATCAGATTTAGACAGAGGCAGCAGGAATAAGAGGCATCAAATCGAGGAAGGAGAAGGGGATAAATGATAGGCATGAACGCCACCTATCTGATTGAGCAGTGTCTAGGTGGAAAGCTTCAACAATGAGATCTAGAAATGAATTTGCAGAGAGTAAAAACAACAATAATCGTAGAGTAATGTAGAGGAATTTTCACTGTACAAGCAAATGAATTGTTGGGAAGATTAAAAACAAATTTGCAAAGAGTATAAATACAATAATCGTAGAGTAATGTAGAGGAATTTTTGTTGTACAAGAAAACGAATTGCTGGGAAAATTAAAAACGAATTTGCAAAGAGTAAAAACACAATAATCACAGAGGCTAAGGAGGGAATAAATGCCCAGGAGAGAATTCCTTGCTGGGCAGAGAAATGATCCTACACTTGTTATCCATGCACAAGAAAGCAGGGCATTTGAATATAAATCTTTAACATCGAAGTGAAATACAGACAATTTGGCTCTTGGCCAATTTCTCAAGCACAAACTAATAACTTCAAAGATAAAGGAATGTAAGAAGAAAACACAAATCTACATCTAGATCTTCTCTGTGCAGAAACAAAATAAAGAAAAAAAACCACAATCAAGGAATAAAGAAAACGTCGACAGGATATACAAAAGCACATGCAAGGCTTTGAGTCTAGGGCTCATTTTGGCCACACAAAATTAGACAATAACTTAGAAATAAAAGATACCGTTAATAGCAAGATTTCTTACAGGATGAATCAAGCGACAAGGATATTACATTAATAACATAATTCTAAAGGAATCCCTAAGGAGACCTACATTATTACCAAAATTCGAAAGAAAACCATTTCTATCCTACATAACAGTTCTTCCAATGTGGTTATGTATGTACAAATAGTTTTCTTTTTCTTCTGTCAGATTACCATTAAAAATTATGATTTTATGAAAAATAATCTGTTACAATTACCGTAGAAATACATGTGCAAGGAAAGCTCATGGAAATGAAATCATTGCCCAAATATAGTAAAATAAAAAAGTGTAAATTAATTTTTTTTGTAAGTAACAACTTTAACATGTGTACCTTTACCAATGACGATGAGGCAAAGATGTCCTCCCGTGCAACCGCTCAGTCCAGACCTTGCTTGCCGACCGATGAGACCTCACCGGTACCTCCCAGCCCACGCTAGGGTACTCTTATTCCCCCTGAGCCCCCCGCGATGCAAAAGGGCCACACATACGATACCAGAGAAAGCTAGTACCCATATCTCCTCACAAGGTCAAGCTACCAATCGTTACCCGAGCTGGGTATCCCAACTCCCATAAGAAAAAGTTCAGTCAAGATGAAATTCTGGCAGTGTAACGTTACATAAGCCAGATGTGTTCCACACTCCTCCTTCGCCATCCTTTTTATCGAGTTTTCTTAGTCATTAGTTTTTGAAATCCCTCATTAGATTCCTTTTTCATTTAGTTAACTTCAAAAAACCTCCTCCGTACACATGTCGCCCGATCCCCTAGTTGCACCAAAAAATCCATTTATTAATTAATTAAATTTTTCTATTTCCCCCACCCACTCAAAAGTGTTCCTAAAAACACTCCTCAGTGTCCCATTATGCCCTTACAATTCTTAAATGACTTACGCCTTACTTAATTCCTAGTTGAGTTCATAAATAGAAAGTTCCAAAGGCTAGATTTCTTACTAAGTTAGACATTCCCCTTTTTCTTTAAGTTTCTCCTTTTCTTTAAGTTTCCCCTTTTCCTTAAGTTTCCCCCTTTTCCTTAGGTTTCCCTTTTTTTTTTAAGTTTCCCCTTTTTATAACTAAGTTCAGAATTATTGGGTTTAGACAAAAACAACCAAATACCCCTTTTATTAATTATACCTTTATTAAAAATTCCACTTTAATTATTAATGCTTGAATGTTCTTTACCCCCGTCTTGTTATATGTCTAATTAGTTTTTTTTTGTTCTAAGGTTCTACTCAGACCAAGGTTTTCAATTCACTAGGCTTGGCGACAGTTCTTAAGGGAAAAATTAGTTATTAAACTTTACTTATCACATCATTCATTTTAACGCCGACCAAGTCCTAAGGACGCATAGTTTTCTAGGAACTAGGTTTATTAACTTACCAGTTAAAATCACGACATGCCCTTCAGGATGCACTACGTTCTCCAAGGGTGTGACTTGCCTCTTTCAGTTTTCTTTGCACGACATGCCCTTCAAGACGCACTACGTGCTCCAAGGGTACCACTCACCTCTTGACTAAATTTGGTAGGCGTCAAACCCCTACAGTCAATACCATGTCAAGTGATCTTGTGGGAGACTAAGGGCCTCTAAGGAATAAGGACCCTTCTTTATTGCACACCCCTTAGAATCATCATGAGCGATTGTCAAAGTCTTCCCTCACAACATCGTGAGCCTTCTCTAACTAGGTAATCATTAACCTACAGTTCAAGCCATGACGAGAGTGCTAGTAGGCTGTGGCAGGGTTGCTGCCACACCTCTCCCTCAATGTATTCAGTTGTCGTGTGTGACCCCTTTACTCAAAATGTGAGTCTGGTCGAAAATATATCATCAACCTACATCCATCAACGAATCATGTTAGCAATAACAATCAACATCATAATATCTAATCATATGTACATATGTCACATCAACAAATTTCAAACCCTAACATTCCACTCCTTGACTTGATCTAGAGTCCAAGAGGTTTCATCGATGCCTTGACATCCTCAACATCCAGAGTCCTTCACACTCAAGAGAACCCAGTCAATAGCACCTATCTATGTACATACAATAAAATAACATATCATCACATCCACAATATGTTATAATCATAATCAAAACAACGAATAGTATAATAACCTGGATCACTTGCACACAAGTGTCCTCAAAGAATAAGTTCACTCAATGTGCGCAAGAGAAACATGTTACAAAATGATTCTGATGCTCCTCCTCGGAGTTAAAGTAGATGGGAATATCATCTAAGAAAATAATCACAAACTTGTCCAGGTAATCCATGAAGAAAATAATCACAAACTTGTCCAGGTAGTCCCTAAACATTCCATTCATTAGACACATAAAAAGAACTGGGGAATTTGATAGTCCAAATGGAACTACCATGAATTCATAATTCCTATAAATTGTTTTGAATGATGTCTTATTGATATCGTATTCCCTTATCCTCACTTGATCATAACCTGATCTCAAGAAAATCTTGGAAAAGATCCTTTCACCTTTCGGTTGATCAAATAAATCATCAATCCTTGGAAAATGATATTTTTTATTTATAGTGACCTTATTCAGTTATCTGAAATCAATATGCAGCTTCAAGGTTCCATATTTCTTCTTCACAAAAATGATCGAGGCTTCCAAAGGTGACACACTTGGACATATATACCCTTTCTTCAAAATTTCTTCAAGCTATATTTGCAACTTTTTCAATTCTGGTGTGCCTATTATGTAAGGTATCTTGGACACCGAGGAATCTCCTAGCACCAAATCAATAGAGAAATCAATGTCTCTATTTGATGGAAATTCTGGGATTTCCTCAAAAACATCTTGAAAATATTTTAATACTGAATGGTATTCAATACTTGCCACTTTATCTCTAGCTTCCTATTCCACATGGGATACAAAAATTTGACATCCCTTCCAGAGACTCTTTTTCATTTGCATGGATGCAATTTCTCTAATAGCCACATCTCTAGGAATGCCTTGAATCTTTCCTTAATACCCTCCCTCATCAAGACAAGTGATTGTATTGTTGTAATAGTCTAGGACAACATGGTGTTTTTCCAACCAATCCATGCCAATTAGAAATTCATATGAACCCAAAGGTATAATTTTCACATCTACCTTTATGTTGAGTCCATTCATGTCTATTGGACAATATTTAACCAACTCATTGATCTTTCTCTTAGCCCCCATGACTAACTAAACTAACCAAGATTTCTTATGATTACTCCTTTGCAATTAGAATATTTAAATAATGTTAGAGTTTATGTAACTATGGCTAGATCCATAATCAATTAAAATTTTTATGTGATGATTAATTTCTTACCTTCCACTTCAATCATGGGGAACTTATATCCTGCTTGCTTGTTGTCCAAGGATGCATAAATCCTTGGCATGCTTCTTTCCATGTCATCCACTATTTCAGCCTCCTGAATGTTGTGAAGAATCCTCATTCTTTCTCCTTTGTGAGGGTAGTCCATATACATGTGATTTCCCTCACATCCACAACATTGTATAGGATGTTGCCTTGGCATTTTCACAAATGAATATGTTGTCTTACACTCATTTTGGGTTGAATGACCTTGCTGTTTTGTTTTGGAGTTATTTCTGAAAAGGGGTGGCTTAAAACCTCTTTTCCCTCTTTCCTTTCATCTTTTCATTCCAAGTATTTTGGAAGACTGACCTCCCTCTACTCTGCTCATAGAGATGTTTTTTCTCTCGTTATGGTTTCCTCCAAGATCACAGGGTTATGATGTTGTATATTTTCACTGTATAAGGAGGGTAACCCACTAAGGAACCTTTAGATTTTTACCTTCTCATTTTTTATGAAGTCCACAGACTTCAACATTTCAAAGAATCATTTCTCGTATTCATCCATTGACATGCTTCCCAGCTTGATTTCAAAGAAATATTTCATCTTCCTTTCATATTAATGCTTATAAAAATATTTCCATTGGAAATATATTTTGAATCTCTTCCATGAGACCTTCCTCTCATCAAGATTCTTATCTTACTTAAGTTGATCCCACCATGTGGCTATCTATCCTTGCAAGTGGTACGTTGAATTTCTTGTTTCTACCCTTGAGTTATAATCATGTAGCTAAAAATATTTCTTCATTTCCGATATCCATGCCTTAGTCTCTTATCCTTTCCTATGCTCACCATTAAAATTATGTGGCTTGATTTTCCTGATTTCACCCTGCAAGATGTCTCCCTTAGCCCTTTTCCTTTGTCTCCTGACAGGAGACACACTTGGGTTTTTTCCTAGCCTTGAACTTGCATGATCTCTCCTAGTGTATTTCTCTATGGAATGATGGAACCTTCTCCTACTCCTTGACTTTGTGTCATTCCCATGCCCATCCCTTTTTCTATGATATTTGGACGTTGTTACTTTTCTAGCACTAGCTTCTTGCTTTGTGTCAGAGTCCTTATTGGCTTGTTTTTGTATCATGTTCAAGATATGTAGTATCTCTTCCTAAGAATTCATAATATTCTGATTATGATCCCTATAAATTTTTACTTCTCTCTCTAGGCTCCTCATATTTATAGGCTCCTTCCTATCTCTTCTTCTATTAGAATTTGTCTTAGCATTTCCCATGCTGACATGTAGACCTTTGAATTCATCTTCATGACTCTAGGACCCATGGGAATCTTCCATGGATGTATTTATCATATAGGAACCAAAATTCATTTCCGAACCTCTAAATTCTGTAGAAAATGTGCATTAAAACAATTTTCTATTAGACAAAAATAAATACATACACAATTTTAGAAAATAATGCATAATTTTTTTTTCTACCCTTCAATTCCACCAATCATATTCTTTTGAGTTTAATGAAAAATTTGCTACTCAAATTTATTTTATGGGTTAATATATGGATTCTCCTCCTCAATACCTTTCTATTGACTATTCTTTTTCCCAATTCTGATATTCGAGAAAAAAGTTATGGTCCTGAGAAGTTTTGGCTATTTTCCCTTTTTAACCTTGTATGCTATAGGTGTCCTCTTTCTCTCCCAACACATCTATAGGTAACCCAAAATTCAAATATGGCTCCATGGATGACTTCTATGGCCCATGATATTTCCATAGACTACTCCTAGACCCCAAATTGGTTCTTGAGATAGGAGTTATGCCCTATGGAAGTAATCTGGTATTGAATTTTACCCTTAACTGTTTAGGTTGTAACTTCTTTATACAAGCTCTATTCCACGCTTAGAATAGATTGTCGGAAATCTCTCCTCGAGCTCTTTCATTTTAGAAGTAGAAACTTGGGTATGGGAAGTACAAACAATTTTGTAAATTGTGATTTTCTAAAAACACTGTTTAGGCCATAAAAAATGCCCCATAAGATGAAGACTTGCAAAAAAAATAAAAAAATTCAGATAAATCCAAATGATTATTGTTGATATGGCACTAATTTTTATTCTTGGTAATTGTGCCATATTGTTGATATGGCACTAATTTTTATTCTTGGTAATTGTGCCATCATACCACCAGTCACTGGGGGAATTCTTTCCCTCCTCACTTCTATAGGCTTCCAATTCGATCTGGTTGGCAGGATTCAACTAGCGGGGAGATACCTCCCCTTCTCTTCACTAAACTTCAACTTCAAGCCAGGCCACTAGAAACTAGGGAAATTGTAATGACCTCCATGGACACTGTGTTCAAGTAATTCCTTGAACAACAAGTAATTCCTGAGGTCATTTGTGAAAATTGTGTTCAAGTAATTCCTGAGGTCATTTGTGATCACGTAGTAGGCTCTTGTAGGCCAGTGTTGCAACCTTCTTCTGCAATACCATAATGTAATGTCTCCCATATTAAATGAGGAACGTTACTGCGTGGAACACACATAAAAACAAAACTTTCTTGATGACTTGTTTATTTTAGCTTACCAACTACAATTTAATTCACATTTTTAACCAGATTATGAAACCCATCATGAAATACATATACAAAATTCTAAATGAACATGAATGCAATTAATAAACTCATTCATAGAAAGAATACACCATTCACATACAGAGAGTTAAGCACAACAATTAAACTCATGAAATAACCCAAAAATAGACAAACACGTATCTTTTAAAACACTTGTGCAACTAACTTCTTGGGAAAGGATGCTCCACCCAACCATAGACCTACTGTTCTAAATATCAACAAAACGTTACCCCTGAGTTGGGGCTAGGAATCCAAAAAAGAAGGGTTCCTCTCACATTCCACTCACAACTCCCTAACACACAACCCGTTGGTGTTCTCCTATAGTTATCCTAAATTTCCTCCAACTCTCTTCCTCTTGACCTTCCCAACCCAAGGAATGTACCCCTTCAATGCTCTTAATCCATCGAGCATCTCACTTGTTTATCAAGGTCTCTCTCGTACATATAACAAGGAATCTCTCTACTAGGAACTCAAAGAAACACACATCTAGGAAACTACCAACAACCAACAAAAAATACTTGTTGTTATAATGCATCTCACTCATGAGTTCACTCTTTAGGAATAACAACTTGACTCTTCAATATCTAGCTCTAGAATGCTCCAAAAACACTCCAACATGCTCCAAAAATGCTCCAAAAACACTCCAGCATGCTCCAAAAATGCTCCACCCTTCTTTCTCTAGCTCTAGTGCTCTTTTTCCCTACTCTCTCCACGTTGTTCATGAAAAAACTAAGTGTGAAAATTTCACTAATTCCCCCATATAAATTTCCTCTATTTTTTCAAGATAGTTCACTGCTCACTTTTCCCAATGTTGATTTCTTCAGCCCAATGCTTTCAATAACTATGGGATGTGACCCTCACACCCACCCTCTTACATGATTTTAACGATTGGGATCTCATACACTCAAAGATAAAATAGAAGTCTTCCCCAAATGATAATAAAATTCATAAAATTGGGTTTGGATTAATACCCATAAACCATTTCCCCCTTGGGTCCCTCTTAGGCACTCCCTAGGCATTCCCCCTCTCTTATGGATTAATCAACCCCCATATCTGTCCATATCCTACTAGCTGGTATTACATGAGTTTAATGATTGGACTCTGATACACTCAAACAAAAAATATAAGTCTTCCCCAAATGATAATAAAATTCAGAAAATTGAGTTTGGATTAATACGCATAAACCATTTCCCCCTTGTATCCCTCTAAGGAACTCCTTAGGCATCCCCCCTCTCTTTTGGATTAATCAAACCCCATATCTATCCATATTCTCGGCAGTTGGTATTACATTATATTTAATAACAATTCATAAAATACATTTTCCATATTACATCACTTCACCATAGCCACATTCATATAGACAATATGCATTAATTAAAATGGGGATTATAGTGGGGATGTTATAGTTTCATATGATTTTTTTTTTGAAATTGGGTATTTTTCTGAGAGAAATTCAAAAATCCATTTTGTTTATGCAAAATTTGCACATAAATTTTCAAAATTGAATTTGAAGTGCTTCGTCCCCTTTTTGGATCCTGATATACATGCATGGTGCATGCAAAAGTGTTTGCATGCGGCTCCTCAGATGCATGCATGATATATTAAACATGTGATTCAGAAAACTGATCTGAAATGGAGTAGACATCATATTGAATGAATGGAACAAAAAATTTTGTAGATACCTGTGTAGAAGGATCTTCAAACTGAGAGGCTTGAGCTTCTGGTGGATTTTCGGTTGTCTCTATCTTGTCAACCTTCTACATGCAATCTTCACAATCTTCCTTATTCCCAAATAGAACATCCAATATGGTCCATATTTCATCTGAAGTTGAAAGTGATTCCTCCTCTACATGATATTGTAGCTCAAGAGAAATAGACATGAAGATAATTATGAGAGCCATGTCTTGTCTGTTAAGAAAATCATTTTTCTCTTTGGTGGAATCAGGCTTTGCTTCTGTTTCCATGGTTATTTTATAGAAGCCTCTACTTCTGAGAAGAAATAGAATCTTTGGATTTCACTCCAAATTATTGTGTGGCATAAGAAGAATTGCGAGTGAAAAAACCATTATATCTGACTGTATCTTCCTCCTATATCTACAAATAAAAATGCATATGCGCTTTCTCCTAGCAATAAAGGCTTTGATAGCATGTGAAATTTTCACAGTGAACCTAGCTAATAGAAAAATCACACAAAGCTTGCAAGAGAGAGAGAAGAGAAGAGAGATTAACTTGGAAGAAAGAATGAATTGTATCAATTGTCACTACTACATATTGAAAAATTTGCGACGAAAGTACTCTTTCGTCGCAACATGAAAGAGATTTTTTTTTTTCTAAATCTACCCCGTATTTGTCACAATATCGACGCCTACAGTTTGACTGAACTATAATTGTCAATGTTCGTCTCATAAGAGACGACCATAGATTGGTCGTCGCATAAGCGAGGAAAGATGACCATAATAATTTAGTCAAACTTTACCATTGAAAATGACCTAAAATAAATAGGTGTAAACTATATTTATATATTTGGGTCACTATCGTTGCAATTGCGATGATGGTGACCAAAAATTGGCTTATAAATATTTGATGATTTAAAGATGTTGCGACAATCTTGCTATAACAATGACAGTTCCGAAAGGGTATTTTTGTGTGAAAAAATGTCGCAGAATGTTGTTAGAGGTGGGGGAAAAAGTAAAGAGGGTAAAAAGGGTGATGGTAGATGTTATTTCCCTTGTAAAACATGTTGCCTCAGACGTCCCGTAAGAATTTTAATAGCAACAGCTACAAAAAATTGTAGGAAATATGGTCACATTGATGGCGGATCGAATGCATATCGTCCCATGGTAATTAGCTATATATTCATTATCTTTTTTTATTTTGTCAATTTTATATAAAATTATATATATGTATATATATTGTTTGAATGTTTGTTATAGTATACACTAATTTTGCATGATTGTTTGTAATTATTAAGTTAGAGTTTCCCTCTAACTTTCCACAGAATATTGCACCAAGTATTAGTAGAAATGATGTTGTACAAGCTGACGAACATCATCATGACCAAGCAAATGAGGATCTCACGGAAGAAGATGATGGGACAAATCAAATGATCCAAAATTTGTTTTTGCAGTCTGATGAGGATGGGGAAAATGCTGGTATTTATGATGAGCCTCTATTAGAAAAGGAAAATAAACGACTTTATGAATGATCAGGAGCAAATCTTCTCTCCTCTACATTGTTGTTGGTGAAATTAAAGGTTATGAATAATTTGTCGAACACTTGTATGACACAGATACTAAGGTATGTAATATGTTTCATCTCATACTATACATAAATGTTGATTTTTTTATATTTGTTTTTAGTGTTAATTAATGTGTAAAATAATAATTCATTTTTTACAATTAATATTCTTACATTAACTAGTTGTTTGTTATGTTGTAGATTGTTAGGTGAAGTTTTGTTACCATCGTCAAATATTTTACCTTGCACATATCGAGGTTTGCATGCCATTATGAAATACATTGGAATGGATTATCAAACTATAGATGCATGTCCTAATGAACATATTATATATTATGGACAACATGCTTCGAAAACTGAATGTCTGCAATGTCTTATCAGTAGATATCGAACTGATCAAGTAACAAAAAGGGTGCCTCGAAAGGTTCTTCGTCATATTCCTATAATTCCACGTTTGCAACGATTGTTCAGGTGTGAAAGCATAGCACAATTTATGGATTACCATGCACATAACCAAAGTGAAGATGGTGTTCTTTGTATGCCTGCTGATGGTTCTACATTTAAGGAAATTGAGGAAAAATGGGCAGATTTCAAAGATGAACCTCGTAATGTTAAGCTTTCATTGGGAGCTGACAGTGTTAATCCATTCAGAGAGCTTAGGTCTATTTACTCAGTGTGGCCTATTTTTGTTATCAACACTAACATTCCTCCTTGGATGTCAATAAAGAGGGAGCACATAATGTTGACAATGATTGT